>OX638297.1:10600387-10824095 GCA_951812265.1 Taphrorychus bicolor
CCCACGAGAAAAAATGGGCATTGTCGTGCAATTATGCAAAACAATTGGAAATAATTGTTCTAAGATATGAATTTATTTGTTTATTTGTCAACAAGGCCGAAGCTAACTGCAAAATCGACATAAAAAATCCTGAGAATGTCTTCATTTCGGCTGAAATCCCACAAAATGCTCAAAAAGCAATATTATAGTGTATTTACAGAACCAATGAAAAGCAAAAAAAGTATATGGAAGAGATAGGTGGAATTTGAGAGGTGCAGAGAAGAAGGGCATAAAAGAAAGAGCAATGAGAAAGAAAGTGCTAGATCTATTTTTTTCAAGGTGGAGGATATTTATGTATTTGAAGTACAGAAAGCTTACGTTTCCTTTGAAAGCCGTATAAAGAATATATAAATTAAAGGTTTCCATCCTGGGGAGAAAATAATTATCACATACTGTAGAGTAACTAAATCCAATCGAAAGTCTTGATAAAGGTGCCGGACCAAGAATATTTCAAAGTTAAGGTAAAAAAATGCAAGATATTAATTAATATTTCACTTCAAAGATTGACTTTATATTTTGAACTCTTTACAGGTTGCCGCGATCATAGTTTACGTGTTTGAATACCAACCATGTCCAAGGCAAAGGCAAAAGTAAATACATGTACATACTCATTCTAGTCATTCTAGATTCAAAAACAAATATTTCGAAAGTTTTACGGTTGTTGAAAAAGCATTTTCAACGAACCAAAGTGTGTCGAAAATACATCAATCAGTGATTTAAAACTGCGGTTGGCATGCTGAAATTTTAGTACTTCAGTACTTTTTCCTAGTTTTTACCTAATACATTGGGTAAAAGACGTTTACAATTTGGATAGAAAAGCCTTGAAGAAGACGTAAAATAAATGTCAAACGTAGGAAATTTCTGTGTTACCATAAAAGTAGGATTTTGTGTGTTTTTCGCAATATTTTTTTTTCCTCGCGTTTTTTTAATGGAAAATGTATTTTCATGTTGTTGGAAACGATGATGGTGGATAATGACTAGTCCTGCAAAATATGTCACCCGCTTTTTTTTTCTTTTTGGTTTAAGTTAGTAACCAAAAAAACCGGTCTAATTGGTCCACCAACGGCACCAACCAAACTGATGAAGAGTATAATCCGAAACTAGCATGCATATGGGCTGATTTATAAATTAAGACCGCGTTCTTATTTTTATATATTACACATAGAGCTACCTAAAAGAACCCTGTGCGTTAAATTTTAAACCTTGTAAAGCTTTACAGGGTTGAAAAAAAAAACAAAATTTGGAAGTTTTCACAAAAAAAAATCTTTTAGTGTAACTGCTTCTAGAATAACTAAAAATTGCATTTTGATAGTTGTTATAGTAAATAAAGGATCACTTTAAAATTAAGGAGATTTATACAGAGTGCGCCAAATGAACGCAACGTGATAAAGTTGTAGTTTTTTTTAAAGAATACCCTGTATGAAAACTAGAAAATTGTGTCCCAGGTAGAATGGTTTGGTTATCAATTGGCGGATATCGAACACAGTGTTCGATAGACTAGACGGTCGGTGGTATTGCCTTTTTGAATTTTAATTGTGCCGTCTATGAAAATTTTTAATTTAATTTGGATTTTAATCTGTTTTTTGTTGTGCCTCCATATACTGAGTTTCACCATATTATGTTTTACCTAAGTAGTTGAAATAATATGGCCACGGTATTTTCAATTTTTATGACTCGAGCAGTGTTCAACAATTTCGAGCCCTAAAGATGTTTAAGCAGATTAAATGAAACGTCGGCGAAAGAATTACTGTATAATTTCTGCCTTTAGTCTCTATCCGCCAATTGACCACCAAACCAATACCCTGTAGGTATGTTCTTGCTTATTTGGAATCAGCAATCAGCTTGTCTTTCTGATTTTAAAACTATAGCATTTTATTATTTTATACCGTAAAATTCGAAATTTATATGGACTATTTCTTAAAAAAATATATAACCTATACGGCCGTTTCTTAATAAACTTTTTATTGTTGGTAAAAAAAATGTATTAAAACAATTTTGTTTTAATTGGGTGTACTACGGTATCAAATTACCAAAGCTTGCAGTTTTTTAAATGTATCACCCTCTATATATATATTTTTTTCTCTATTATTTTCTATATATTTTCAAATTATTCTATATTATTTTCAAATTAGCCTATTCTTTCCGTTTCTAAGAATATAGGATCTCAATACTTCATACTGAGTGGTTCAAAATATATGACAATCTTTTAAACTGAATAAATTGTTCAACTACAAACAAAAGTTATTAAATGAATTTTAAATGACAGCCGATGTTTAGCTTATCAAGTAGAAACACAATCTTGTATAACACCAACTTGAATAACAAATATATTGTATATAACAATTATATAACAAATATTGAAAATGTCTTCTATTTTCTTGTGCACATAAGTCGATACGATTTTAGAAACCGAAATCTGTTTTCTCATTTAAATCAAATGTTTTGAACCTCTCACAGTAAAGTACTATAATCGAGATTAGAATCCTAAATTTTTTGAACATAGATTAAAATACAGGGTTTTATATTTGAAATATAGACAGAATTTGTAAATTTATCCTTTAAATCACCCTATATAAAATATTAGAAAAAAGCATTTCAAAGCAATTTTAGGCTCTTCTCTATCTTTCTCAGGGCATTCATGTTTCTCAAATTCTAATGCCTGAATTTCCAGGTCTCTGATATAAGTCAATTGACCCACTGACTGCCAGTTCAACAATGAATCAAGCCATCAGCCAAAAAAATCTTAAAAGAATCTTAATTACTCTGTCTGTGAGAAGCAAGAGAATTCCCATTTCGCTCAAAAAATATGGATCGCCATATAAGAACACGAAAGGTAATGAATGAAGAAGGTAAAACTTTTCTAAACCGATTCGCATGATTGAACTGAGCTTGAGTTCAGCCAAAAGCCTGAAGAAGTTTCATGCAGCTGTGACTCGATATGCATTGGCACCACAAAATTCAGTATCAACATAAGGATAATAAAACTTAAAAGCTTAACTTTCTTTGCCTTTTGCAAAGCAACTTTTTCTTCTACAGGCTCCTCTCTTTGTTTCTCAGGGCACTCATGTTTTTCGTATTCTGAATTTCCACGTCTTTTTTTAAAGAATGTATAACTATTTAGTAATAAATAACTAGGCATCTATTGTATTTCTCAGAATAAAAAAATTTCTAACCTGAACTAAGGAACCTTTCTACAAAGAAATGGCCATAGTTTTATAATCTCACTGTATACATTTATGGAATTCTCTATTTTCCAATGGAATTTCTTCCTGACGTTCCGTCTATAGCTGCGGCAGACATTATCAAAGGCGACGACGCAATGGGCGAAGTGTGACGTTGACTGATTCGACTGTGGTGAGCTCCGTGGTATTTATTCCCTCGCCGTCGCGCTGCAGAGAAGGGACTGGGGTAGGGGTAGTTGTAGCACGGGGTTTCGTCGCACTTGAAGTATGTCGTAGAACTCGATTTCAGTCTCCATTTAGAAACGTAGTTTCCTCCTTCCTGTTGAAATGCATTGGGTAAAAAACGTATACAATTTGGATATAAAAGCCTTGAAGAAGACGTAAAATAAATGTCAAAACGTAGGAAATTTCTGTGTAACCATAAAAGTAGGATTTTGTGTGCTTTTCGCAATATTTTTTTTCCTCGCGATTTTTTAATGGAAAATGTATTTTCATGTTGTTGGAATCGATGATGGTGGATAATGACTAGTCCTGCAAAATATGTCACCGCTTTTTTTTTCTTTTTGGTTTAAGTTAGTAACCAAAAAAACCGGTCTAATTGGTCCACCAACGGCACCAACCAAACTGATGAAGAGTATAATCCGAAACTAGCATGCATATGGGCTGATTTATAAATTAAGACCGGCGTTCTTATTTTTATTATATTACACATAGAGCTACCTAAAAGAACCATGTGCGTTAAATTTTAACCTTGTAAAGCTTTACAGGGTTGAAAAAAAAAAACAAAATTTGGAAGTTTTCACAAAAAAAAAATCTTTTAGTGTAACTGCTTCTAGAATAACTAAAAATTGCATTTTGATAGTTGTTATAGATTGTGTTCATCCTGACTATGGTGCCTGGTAGATTTCACTTAATCTTTTTACATTATTTCTGACTCTCCAATAAAGGATGCCAGGAGATCCCAGAGTTTAATATTTAGACCAAAACAATAAATTCTACGTAGCTATATCTTGGTTATATGTGCTAACCTCATACTAACCTGTCACCCATCATGGCTTACTAGATCAGTCTATAACTAGCGCAATCTATGAAGCCAGCATTAGAAATGACCTTTCTGTCTTTGACCGTACACCATTTTGTAGGCACCACTTGTTGGTACTATTACAACTTCAAATCGTGTTCAAAAAAAAGTATAATGTACAGAAGAGCAATAGATTGCAGAATAGATAGTCCCTTAATCAAGCCCTTAATAGTTCAATTTCGGAATATTAACTTCTTATTACTTATTAGAAAACGTGTGAGAACGTGTGGGAGATCCAGTCACTGCGGCCGTCAGTCCTAGTGACAATTGATTTCTTAGCTCCAAAAAATCCTAAACCGTACAAGATAAAAAGTTGTTAAATTTGTTAGAATATCAGATCCAAGATCAGATATTTATTTTTATTAAAAAACGAGTTAGAAAAGCTTATGGCTGTCATTCAGTCCGATATTAGCTTTTCTAATATTCATTTTTGATAACAATTATAGTAAGCTCATTTTGTATTGTTTTAATCAGATGCAATAGAGAACTTGAAGGCATTTGTGATGCATCCTAACATTTCATAATCTAAAATCTACATAAACATATATCAAAAAATTCATAAACAAAATCAAATTAACAAAAGCAGCAATTTAACCTAAAAGTTAACATAATTAATAATTACCGCAGATCATCAAAGCAAAATTGCAAGGAGATTCAGAATCCGATATAAAATATCCAGGACCGTGTTTAAAAAAAAATAAATTGATGATGGTTACGTGAAAGCGAAATGTCAGATTTTTAATTTGAAAATAGAACGTTGAAAAGACCAAAAACTGGCTATACTAAAGTGTCAATTACTTTTATAATTTTTTTTAAATTATGACTAGAAAAAAATAAAAACTTTTTTTTTCACAAATGGGATTTTTATTGCGAATATTTTCGAAACTTCGAAATTTGAAAACGCCATTTTTATAGAATTCTAATTGCGGAACTTTGCTAATTTAACCTTCTTCGTATCTCTTCAAATAACGGAGATAGTTAAACTGGAAAAACGGTCACTTGGACCTAGGAGATTAACATGGGAATTCGGTTTTTATTTTTTTGCGGCTGTACGGTTGATTTGATTGAAAAACTTTTAAGAGTAAAGTTGTAGAGCTTATGGTCAGCTATCATCCTGTAATTTTTTCTATACCTCAGGTTGGGCTGTTTTTTGGAAAAACGCCCCGAAAAGAGCAAGATCTTGAATTTGGCGCGTCACCCCCGCACTGCAGTGCAGTGTCGCCAACATAATGATTTCTTATGTCAGAGTCAGAGCCGATTTTCCTTTCTTATTTATTTTGAGGTAAGATCATGTAGTAATTAACGTAATTATGCAGTGAAAATTTATCGAAAACCTGACGATAATGTTCTTAAATCATGGCGGGGGTGACGCGCCAAATTCAAATTTTTGCACTTTTTGAGGAGTTTTTGCAAAAAACGGCCAAAACTGGGGTATTGAAAAAACTACAGGATGATAGCTGACTATACGCTCTACAACTTTACTGTTAAAAGTTTTTCAATCAATTCAACCGTGCAGGCGAAAAAAAAACCGATTTCCTATGTGTGACTAGTGTGTACCGAGTCCAAGGTCAACTGATTTTCAAGGTAATGTGACTTTTCAAGGTCATGAGCGCGATTTTCAAGGTCAACCTCTAGTAAACTCGTCTGGCGTTATCTAGGAGGCTCATGGATGTTTCTGTGGCCTTGAAAGTGTCCTGGAAAGCACTTTGTTTATCTACTGTAATCTCCTATGTCCAGGGTTGTGCTGGACACCCGGTATGTAATTCTAAGCTATTTATAATAGTAGATTACGTCACTAGGAGTAATAGTGAGTCGCTATTTTCTTGCAATTCATTTCTTTAGGCGGGTCTAGGTACTTACCCTCGTACTTACCCAATTAGTGTTGTATTTATGTGTAAAGTATGAATGTGTTAAGGTGGTTTTCAATGTTCAATGGTTTTAATAGTGGAAGAGCGGTGAGATGTAGAGAGCAGGAGCAGGCGGCATCCACCAGCGCATTAGATCTAATACTGCATGGCAGATGGCTCTCAGTTCGAGAAACAGCCCATATGCAGAATTGCAAGGACATTCGGAATCCGATATAAAAAAATCCAGGACCGGGTTTAAAAAAAAATAAGTTGATGATGTGTAACGAGTAGGAGTTACTACTATTAAAACATAACCAATGTTTTAGGTGGTTTAGGTTTAGGTAAACTATGGTAAAATAAAAATATGTAGCACTGCTTAGAGCTCGGAGAGTAGTCTCATCCTTTGTTTTCTCAATAAGAATGTAAAGATGGCAATAGGTACACTCAGACCGGTCTGTCTGGTGCCATCTAGTGTTCAAATAGTTTTGATGAATGAGAATCGTTTATAAATAAGCCACCATCACAGCAGCGATGAATTTGGAAATTACTTTTACTGTCTAGTACCTTTATGTTTCTTTTTGTGTCTGAGAATTAGAAAGTGCGTCTGTATCGGGATGACAAATAAAAAATTAAGAAAAAAATCTTCTTCCACGCTTATAATCTATTTAGTATTTAACTATATATATTTAGATGTGTTTACAAGTATTTTGATTAATTTACGTGTATTTATGTGGATTTACCCCGATTTGTAGCTATTTAAATGACGCCTTTATATGTACTTCATAAATACTTTTCTTTAGCCACTTTCGTGGTTCGTACTTGGTGCAATTTTTTTGCTGCTCCACCCTAAGTACACTAGCAAAAAAAAGGACCCTATTTAAACCCAATCTCAAGCAGTAGATTACCGAAGTTATGCCTTAAATATTAATTTACCTCCGTTGATCTTTCAATTTTGCATCAGACAACCGACGACCATCCAAGGAAGGCGATCGCGTTCGTTCTGCCCCGACTTTGATGGATCGCCCGCTATTTTACTGAACGCAACTCTTTTGGAAGCAAATTAGTCATGATTTGACAGCTCATAAAACTTCGAGCTAATGAAAATCAGGAAGGCAATTATTGTTATAGTTATGTCGACGGAGAGAAGCCTCATTGTTAGTATGTCGGAAACGCCAAAACGTGTTTGACTGTGCAGGGCAATGAAAGGTTTGGTGTTTTTAGCAATTTATAATGCACCTAATGCAGATTGAAATTAATTTTTTCTACTCCTATGGATATTTTCGTTTTTTTTTTAACAGTTTACAGAATTTATAATTAGGTAATTTCAGCTAGCGTAAGTCCTAGACAAATATATGAAATAACCTACTACAAATCCTATCTGTAGGATATGAAATAGACTATTAGTAATGAGTACTCGGTCCTTGGTTTTACTTGGCTAAGTAATACAATAAAGTAGAGTAGTAGAAACCATTGCTGGGTAGTTACGTGTAGGAAACTATTTTCTACGTTACCCGTAAAAAAAGCTTTGTGAAATACGTCTCAGACGTAGAAAAGAAGTAAAATACTTGAACGCTGAAATTGCGTGGCACCATCTTTGAGTAGGTTAAAGAACAACCACTTTTAGGTTATGTTTACCATTCTTATTCTTAGTGTTTACCAGATTAAAGTGTGATAAATGAAATAAACGAAATTACTTATTACTTAAATAAGAAAAGTAGTCTCAAAAGTAACTCAAAATTGATAATCATGAGCTGCAACGGCAGCGGCCGTCCAAGGCACAAACTATATGGCAAAATAAATTTTACATTTTAAAAAGAACAAAAAAACTGGATAGCAATTTGCTATTTCTGTTCCAAAGTTCTCCATAATACTGCCGAAGAAAGGCAGTATTATGTACTTCTTTGGTTGTCAGATTGTCAGGTTAGTTCAGGTTAGTGGTGAACTTAAAAGTACCTGTGGTATAGCTTTTAAACTCCTAAACTATTCATAGTTATAGTAATAGTCTTACTAAATTCTAGGCGAATCTGTTTCATATAAAAAGTATCCAGCAGTTCTAGCAGAAATAGCAAGCGAATGTTACGAGTGTAGGTAAAGATTACGACTCAGAAGAAGACATTCCTTTGAACATTTTACTTAGAAAGAAGAACATAAGCGAGGAACAAATCAAAAGGATTCAAAGGTAACATATCCTTCAAATTCATAAATATAATTAAACCGCTTACACTCTAACACTGGGCACTTGTAAAATGGCCTCTTTCTTGGAATGAGACACGATTTACCACTTGGTTTAGCTGACAAGGCTTTGACAAAGTTCTTAAATAGCAATGCTACCATTGTACAACGGCTGTTACAGTGTGTGTAATTATGTGTGAGTACTAATGCAGTTCTTGAACGTGCATTTCCAATACCAAGTACTAGTTCTACAAGCAGCACTCAGGAGTACCAGGATACCTCTATGTTCTTTTTAAATGGTTACCACCTTCGATCCTTTCAACTTCTACTGACAGTTACAATATACCGGGTGTCCAGCAGAACCCTGGACATAGGAGATTAACATGGAAAATCGGTTTTTATTTTTTTGCGCCTTTACGGTTGATTTGATTGAAAAACTTTTAAGAGTAGAGTTGTAGAGTTTATGGTCAGCTATCATGCTGTAATTTTTTCTATACCTCAGTTTTGGATGTTTTTTGGAAAAACGCCTCGAAAAGTGCAAGAATTTGAATTTGGCGCGTCACCCCCGCCATGCATGTGCAGTGTAGCGAATGGGAATATAGTTTTTCTAGATTCATGGGATTGTACAGGAGAAAGCGAGACAGTAGACTTTTAGCTAACAATACTAGAATATATGCTGTTGTAACCGACAATGCATCGGCTATAATAAAAATGGCACCAAAAGTTAACTTATGGCATGTAACATAATGCTACTTTATCAGCTAAAGATTTGGTAAAAAAGGAACTAGCAACGAGAGTAAATCTAGTGTTAAAAGAGTTTAAGAAATATGTCATCAACATCTTTTCCTAAAGGTTATTAATAAAAAAGGTATATATTTTTCTAAAGGATTAGGATTATATAGATTTCCTAAATCTCATATCAAGAAAATGTCACAAGGAAGTTAACGCATTATATTGGCTGAAGAAAGCGATATGGTGCAGCTATAAAGACTCGTATTATTGCAGGAAATAATAAATTTAAAATAAAAGCTCCTGCAATAATATCTCTTCTATTTGATAACCATTTTCAAATGCAGGTAGAGGATGGATTAAGAATATTTGATCCCATTTGTCAGTTGATTAACACATCCCAAAAACCCAAGTTACCCGATTCTTATCCTGATTTTGAACCTATATCAGACAAAAGAAAAAACGAAAACTTAAATGACTTTGGTTTAGCTGCAAACTTTCTTGATCCTAAGTACCAGGGCAAGAAAGTAACGGAGAAACCTAACCTTGCCTTAAAAGTAAAAAACTTTCTGATTGATAATTTGAATGCAGATGGTTTAAATGATCTGCATGCATAGAAACACAAGCAAGGCATTTTTAATAAATTATTTCAAAAAGACGAGATTAATCCACTTGTTTTTTGGAGCTTATGTCGAAGCAGGCATCCAGTATTAAGTGACTTGGCTGAAATACTTTTGCATATTCCTGTCTCTACAGCCCAGCTAAAAAGAACAATTTCTAATTGGTCGTTCGTATATGCGGCACTCAGAAATAGGCTTGACCAAGAAAAGTCCAAAAAACTATTACATATTTTTCACGGGCGGTCAAAATACAATCTAAATGGTTTTCCGGGCTTTGAAGTCGCGGTCCAATGGAATTTCTTCCTCAGATTTCGTCTACAGCTGCGGCAAACATTATCAAAGGAGATGAGGCAATGGGCGAAGTCATCTCCCATGCTTCGCGACGTTGACTGATTCGACTGTGGTGAGCTCGGTGGTATTTATTCCTCCACCGTCGCGTCGCACTGTAGGAGAATCGACTAGATTAGGCGGCCAAAATTCAATTTTCCCAAGTGGCTTTAAACTTTCTGAATTTTTTTGTTAGTAAAGATAAATAAACATACTGCAAACTTCAGCAAACTACTTTATTTTAACCTCACTTATTTGAAAGATTTGAGGTTGAGAACTTAACCAGCTCAATTTTTAGTCTTCTAACGAACATTTAACTGATTTTTTTTCCTTCATATGAGTCCTTATTATATTGATATAAACTAATGAGTACTCAAAATATTATTAAATAGCTTAGAACTGATGCACAATCTTACAATTACGTCCTTTGCGATGAGTTTTATTTTACTACACGCCTTTTAAACAAAGATATAAGTTGTAATCATTGTGGCACTTATATATTTTGGCTTTTAAAAAAAATTTGGATGGTTGCGCTCTAAAATTGTAACAATTATAACTCGTATACATTAACGTGAAACTCTGACAAGTTTTAACTGCAGCCGTCTGCAGCTGCGCAAACACATGGTGGCAAAAGCCTACTGCGTCTCAATGTTTAAGTCACTTTGAGACTTGAAAGTGTAATATGACCGGTAAGATTAAAGGTGACACGACGCGAACTGTATTCCTTTCTGAGAGAAAGTATAGAGAAGAGTAGTAGTATGTATGTCGTAGCTCTATGTCCATATAATTATGGGATATAATATTTAGATTTGGCAATAAACTGAGAAGTTTTAGAAATCTATTTCTTAGTTTGTTGTCAATGAAGTTGTCATTGAAGGCCAAATTGAGGATTATAAAACAACTTGGCATTACAATTGATTAAGCAGTTGTGACAACAGCAATTATTTTCTTATTTTTCATTTTTTTTTTCACTTTGCAACAGTGAAAATAAAACTCACATCACTATTTATAGCCTAAATTTCTCCAAAAAGTATCTTTTTGGATTTTCAGAAGCGTTGATTCATTTTTGACCGATTTTGGCCATGATCTAGGGCATGATACTAGCCCAAATTATTCAAAATGTTTATTTTTAGACGCCTTGAGTCATTTTCAACCATATTTGACCCTAATCTTAATCTGAAATTTTTCAAATTGACGTTTTTAGACACTTTGAGTCTGACTTTCTCCAGAAGCTCCAAATTGAATTTTTTTAGAGAATTTTTGTCATTTTTTACAATTTTGGCTCTAATTCTAAGCAAAATTACTCCAATAACTCTCTTTTTGTGTTTTCAGAAACTTTGAACAATTTTTGACCAATTTTGGCCATAATCCTAACCCAAGTTTCCCAAAATTCCCGTTTTTAGATATCTCGAATCATCTTTAATAAATTTTGAACCTAATTCTAGCTAAATATCTTAAAAAAATACAATTTTACATTTTTTTGCCCCTAAGCTAAGCCCACTTGGTAAAAAAAACCCAACTTTTCATTCGAAGATTTTGAGAATAAATTTTAACCTACAATCCTAACTTCAATTTCTGGGAAAACTCAAAATTTGCATTTTTAGGCACAATAAGCTATTTTTAATCGATTTTACCCTATTTCTAACTCCAAATTTTCATTTGCAGTTAGAAATTGCAATTTTTAATCTGTTCTGGCCCTAATCCTATTCTGAGTTTATTTAAAAACTGTAAATTTGTATTTTTAGGTTTACTTTTAACCGCTTTTGGCCCTAATTCTAACCTAAAGTTTTTTCCAAAAACTCTAAATTTGCATTTTTAGGCACAATGAGCTATTTTTAATCGATTTTGCTCTATTTCTAACTACAAATGCATTTGCAGTTAGAAATTGCTATTTTTAACCTGTTCTGGTCCTAATCCTATTCTGAGTTTATTTAAAAATTCCAAATTTGTATTTTTAGGTGTTTTGAGTTACTTTTGACTGCTTTTAGGTCTAATTCTAACCTGAAGTTTTTTCCAAAAACTCAAAATTTGAATATTTAAGTACAATGAGCTATTTTTAATTGATTTTGCTCTATTTCTAACTGCAAATTTGCACATGCAGTTAGAAATTGTAATTTTTAAGCCGTTCTGATCCTAATCCTATTCTGAGTTTATTTAAAATTCCAAATTTGTATTTTTAGGTCTTTTGAGTTAGTTTTAATTGCTTTTGGCCCTAATTCTAACCTAAAGTTTTTTCCAAAAACTCTAAATTTGCATTTTTAGGCACAATGAGCTATTTTTAATCGATTTTGCTCTATTTCTAACTACAAATTTGCATTTGCAGTTAGAAATTGCTATTTTTAACCTGTTCTGGTCTTATTCCTATTCTGAGTTTATTTAAAAATTCCAAATTTGTATTTTTAGGTGTTTTGAGTTACTTTTGACTGCTTTTAGGTCTAATTCTAACCTGAAGTTTTTTCCAAAAACTCAAAATTTGAATTTTTAAGCACAACGAGCTATTTTTAATTGATTTTGCTCTATTTCTAACTGCAAATTTGCACATGCAGTTAGAAATTGTAATTTCTAACCTGCTCTGGTTCTAATCGTATTCTGAGTTTATTTAAAAACTCCAAATTTGTATTTTTAGGTGTTTTGAGTTAGTTTTAATTGCTTTTGGCCCTAATTCTAACCTAAAGTTTTTTCCAAAAACTCTAAATTTGCATTTTTAGGCACAATAAACTACTTTTAATCGATTTTGCCCTATTTCTAACTACAAATATGCACATGCAGTTAGAAATTGTAATTTCTAACCGGCTCTGGTCCTAATCGTATTCTGAGTTAATTTAAAAACTCCAAATTTGTATCTTTAGGTGTTTTGAGTACTTTTAACCGCTTTTGGCCCTAATTCCATCCTGAAGTTTTTTCCAAAAACTAAAAATTTGGACTTTTAGGTACAATGTACTATTTTTAATCGATTTTGCCCTATTTCTAACCGCACATTTGCATTTGCAGTTAGAAATTGCAATTTTTAACCTGTTCTGATCCTAATCCTATTCTGAGTTTATTTAAAATTCCAAATTTGTATTTTTAGGTCTTTTGAGTTAGTTTTAATTGCTTTTGGCCCTAATTCTAACCTAAAGTTTTTTCCAAAAACTCTAAATTTGCATTTTTAGGTTCAATGAGCTATTTTTAATCGATTTTGCTCTATTTCTAACTACAAATTTGCATTTGCAGTTAGAAATTGCTATTTTTAACCTGTTCTGGTCCTAATCCTATTCTGAGTTTATTTAAAAATTCCAAATTTGTATTTTTAGGTGTTTTGAGTTACTTTTGGCTGCTTTTAGGTCTAATTCTAACCTGAAGTTTTTTCCCAAAACTCAAAATTTGACTTTTTAAGCACAATGAGCTATTTTTAATTGATTTTGCTCTATTTCTAACTGCAAATATGCACATGCAGTTAGAAATTGTAATTTCTAACCTGCTCTGGTTCCAATCCTACTCTGAGTTTATTTAAAAACTCCAAATTTTTATTTTTAGGCACAATGAGCTATTGATAATCGACTTTGTCCAACTTCTAACTGCAAATTTGTACATGCAGTTAGAAATTGCAATTTCTAACCTGCTTTGGTCCTAATCGTATTCTGAGTTAATTTAAAAACTCCAAAATTGTATTTTTAGGTATTTTGAGTAGTTCTAACCGGTTTTGGCCCTAATTCCAACCTGAAGTTTTTTCCAAAAACTCAAAATTTGCATTTTTAGGTACAATAAACTACTTTTAATCGACTTTGCCCTATTTCTAACTACAAATATGCACATGCAGTTAGAAATTGTAATTTCTAACCTGCTCTGGTGCTAATCCTACTCTGAGTTTATTTAAAAACTCAAAATTTGCATTTTTAGGTACAATAAACTACTTTTAATCGACTTTGCCCTATTTCTAACTACAAATATGCACATGCAGTTAGAAATTGTAATTTCTAACCTGCTCTGGTGCTAATCCTACTCTGAGTTTATTTAAAAACTCAAAATTTGCATTTTTAGGCACAATGAGCTATTGTTAATCGATTTTGTCCAATTTCTAACTGCAAATTTGTACATGCAGTTAGAAATTGCAATTTCTAACCTGCTCTGGTCCTAATCGTATTCTGAGTTAATTTAAAAACTCCAAATTTGTATCTTTAGGTGTTTTGAGTACTTTTAACCGCTTTTGGCCCTAATTCCATCCTGAAGTTTTTTCCAAAAACTAAAAATTTGGACTTTTAGGTACAATGTACTATTTTTAATCGATTTTGCCCTATTTCTAACCGCACATTTGCATTTTCAGTTAGAAATTGCAATTTTTAACCTGTTCTGATCCTAATCCTACTCTGAGTTTATTTAAAATTCCAAATTTGTATTTTTAGGTGTTTTGAGTTACTTTTGACCGCTTTTAGGCCTAATTCTAACCTAAAGTTTTTTCGAAAAACTCAAAATATGAATTTTTAGGCACAATGAACTGTTTTTAATCGATTTTGCCCTATTTCTAACTGCAAATTTGCACATGCAGTTAGAAATTGCAATTTCTAACCTGCTCTGGTCCTAATCCTACTCTGAGTTTATTTAAAAACTCACTACAAAATTTGTATTTTTTGGCACAATGAGCTATTGTTAATCGATTTTGGCCTATTTCTAACTGCAAATTTGTACATGCAGTTAGAAATTGCAGATTTCAACCTGCTCTGGTCCTAATCCTATTCTGAGTTAATTTAAAAACTCCAAGTTTGTATTTTTAGGTGTTTTGAGTACTTCTAACCGGTTTTGGCCCTAATTCCAACCTGAAATTTTTTCCAGAAACTAAAAATTTGCATTTTTAGGTACAATAAACTACTTTTAATCGATTTGGCCCTATTTCTAACTGCACATTTACATTTGAAGTTAGAAATTGCATTTTTTTTTCCTGCCGATCCTGTCCGTTACTTGTGGATGGTAGTCCTTCAGCGCTTCTTTTCATCTTCTCCCCTTGTTCCTTCCTGCCGCTCCACATTCCTTGGAGTACTCGGCCTGCGGCGTGGTGCTTAAAGATCCGTCCTCGTGCGATATGGCAATTTGGATTTTATTTTGCAAAATGCACAAAATTAGTTTTGAAACCACTTTTTTTCCAAAATGCAGAAAATTGGATTTTAAACAGTGGGTAAAAAAAAACAAAGATTTTCAAGAATTTTTCTATCTATTTCTCTATTTTTCTATCTTCTACCAATAGCAAATTTGAACAAGAGGTCCAAGTACGGGCAACGTATGAGCTTCCTGCAATTGCAACCTGGGATATAAGTCAAGAAATGTTAATGCATATTGTGTCAAAGGTCAGTAAATTGTTTATAAATAACAAAAATTCATAGCCAAATAAAAGACTTTTGTTTTTGAGCTTTTGACAACTATTTTCTTGAAAATATTTCAAGAAAATACAAATAGTTTTCAGGGATCTTATTTAGTATTGTCGCGAAGTGAAATTTATTAATTTAATAGTATATTGTTTAACGAGTGACGAAAGTAGCATTTTCTCTCGCAAGAGAACAGTTTACCAAACGAGGCGAAGCCGAGTTTGGTAATGTTCTCGAGCGATAGAAAATGCTTTTTTGACGAGTAAAACACTATACTTTTTCTTCGACCATGCTAACATTAAGTCTTCATTAACTTTAAAAACAATCTCTATAGTGTATTTCTCTCAAAAATTAAGGCGCATCATTATCAACATGACACCTCGACTGTCAATGAGTTCAGTTTGGTCAAATTTCTTTGATTCTTTTTCTGAGGCCCGAACAGGCAAAATATATATGTTTTTGTATGATGTCACCATTTTCCATGGTATTTTATAAGATTAGACCAGTTAAATCGCATTTAATTGGCGATATACAGGCGAAATTAGAACAACTTACTTTCGTCACTAGAGACGAAAGTTAGCGTTATGGGATTTTCTCTCACTAGAGACGAAAGTTACGTTTTCGGCTAGGGCAAGGTATGACGAAAGTTGTTTATTTTTACATGGTCAAAGAAAAAAAAAATTTAAATAACTATCCTCTAATATTTCTTGCCTTATAACATTGTTGCATACAAACCATTATCTTGAAGATAATAAAGCCACATGCCGCTGAGCTAGGCATAAAGTTAAAGTCCAAGGTTGGTATGCGAATTGTTATCTGGAAGCGAGGTTATATAAACTCAGAAATCCATTAACGGATTCAGTCCTGTCTGAAAGTTTTCCAGTAGTCACCAAGATGCCGTTTGTCAGACCCCAGTCGGTTTTTGTGCCTGATTGAGTAAGTTACCTTTTAGTGTTTTGCATTGTTCTCAATTCTTTTGTGGCACTCTTTAGTAACGTGATTAATAATTGAAAAATATTAAATTGTATAAAGTTTTGGGTTGTGTTTCTAGAGGTAAAAGTCTCAATTAACTATTCTGTCAACATATGGGGGTGTTCTTGCGGTGTGGTCCTTGGTGATGGGAAACAAAAAAAAAAAAAAAGTGTTTTTTTCCTTTCCTCAAACTTCTATTGTGCTAAACATTTCGATGCCCTATGGCATCTTCATCAGTAGACTGCAAAATATATGAGCCATAAGTCACACGGTCCATGAGACCAAGAGACCTACATTTATATTATATACTATATATTAGACACTTATGGCTCATATATTTTGCAGTCTACTGATGAAGATGCCATAGGGTATCGCAACGTTTAGCACAATAGAAGTTTGAGGAATGGAAAAAAAACACTGTGTTTTTTTTTGTTTCCCATCACCAAGGACCACACCCCAAGAACACCCCCCATATTTAGAGCAAGGTCCAAGAACAACGCACGTTTATACGTCGCAACTATATATTCTATCAATAATCAACACAGGAATTTACAAAGTTGTTCTTTTATCATGCCCGTGTTGTAAGTTTGTTATCCGATATATTTTTATTCTCTATTTATATTTTAACTCTTTATTTAATTATAAACTTATACCGTTTTATTTATTATTTTAATAAACATTATATAATCTTTGGAGTTGTCTTTTTGTTGGTGGGCTCGATCCTGCGGTTTTAAGTTGCGTGTCAAAACGTAACAGTATCTCCAATATCGAGTCCAATACTAGCAAATTCTTCTGCAACTTATGCAATTATAAAAAAAAAACGCATTAACGCAAACTTCAGTTGCATCTTCATATTATGTATCTGGGCAATTTCGTTTATTTAGGTATATTTTAATGACCAAATGAAAAGTTTGTTTTTAATACATTTACACGTTCCATTGTTCACGGCTGTTCTACTTGGCTGATTATCTTCA
Organism: Taphrorychus bicolor; assembly: GCA_951812265.1. Taxonomy (NCBI): domain Eukaryota; kingdom Metazoa; phylum Arthropoda; class Insecta; order Coleoptera; family Curculionidae; genus Taphrorychus; species Taphrorychus bicolor. The sequence continues at coordinate 10,617,667 of OX638297.1, forward strand.
TCAAAATGGTCCAAAATCCAATACGCTTCGCCCCAAAAAGAAAACGGAGCAACGGGTTTGCATCGACCACAAACCGAACGCCCCCAACGAGGTTTCGTTGACAGATCATCGTGAAACCGAGCTTTATTAACGAATTCTGACAAGTCACCTTTGGCGGGCATTTTACAAAGCTCCTCTCAAACAATTACCTTGAAAAGCGAATTAGGCAAGTCATCGAGTGTAAACTTTACTCGGACAAAAAAAAGCTCGCGGGCCAACGAAAAAGCTCCGGGCCCAGTCCGGGGAGCGTTTTATATTTCAATTTGTTTGATTTTGATACGTTCCCGGTCAGGTTTCTTGAAAAATTGAGCCGTTTTTTTCTTGCGGATCGGGCATCAATTATTAATACTTTCGTTCTCGGTCGGAGAGTCATTACATCAAAAGCAGTCACTTTTAAAAACATTTGAAAGCGCCGTTTCTAGCAGGCCAGCGGGCATTTCGAGTTTTAAATTGAATTTAAAATTTAATGCTCTAAAACTAATGTTAAATTAATGAGAATTTTATACCCGCTTATAACTATATGTATAAAATGATCCTGCCGTAATACATTTTTAATGAGCCTTGGGTAGAAGACACAAGGAATTTTCTCTAATGTGTTAACTGTAGGGAAGGCATTTATCGTCGAGATTCGAAGAATCCCGCGGTAGCGTTGATTAATCGATTTATTCCTCAGATTAGCGTTTGACGGGAATTTGTAGCAATACTAATAAAGGGATCAAAATTGCTCCCGCTGCTCGGATATGTTCACATGGATCTGGCATTGTACAATAGGAGTGAACCTGAAAGATGTTTAATCAAGCTAAGTCTTTTTAACAAGAGCACTACTTCCTTTATCAAAAGCACCTGATGCTTTCAACGAAATGATTCAGCAACGACGGTCACGAAGAGCCTTTAAGATGGAATCTCTACTTGAGCAGAGATCAGAGATATAGGGAGTATACAGTCACAAAACCCGGCTGATAGCGCGCCAGTGCACGATTCGGCGTTAAATGTTAGGTTAGATTTCAAATAACAATTGGAGTGGCAACAAGAGATATTTCATCGGTATTCGGGCCGGAGAACGCTCTGTATTAAAGATCCCGTTGTCGCATTTCGTGGGATTTATTTATTTTGGATCTCTGAACTCTGACCTCCCGCCAGGAGTATCCGATTAAGACGTCCAATGCAAAATCTTGCCATAAAATAATATCGTAAATTCAAATCTTGCATTAGAGATGTTTTTTGTTGGCTTGTGGGACCACAATCTAATTAAAGTTTGGGCAGTTTTTTACCTGGACCCAAATTAAAGGTATAACCGGAGGTACCCAACTAGCCAATATGGGTACCTACTGACGGCTAAAAGCAAATTTGAACTTAAATGGGGCTCCATTGATAGACACAACGTTTTTAAATTGGGTGAAGCAAAAAAGAAAGTTGATGATAGCTAAGGTCAAACCTAAACACAATACGCCAGCAAAAAATAAATTGGGTTTGTATTTTTTTTAGATCATTTTAAATCGTGATGGTTTGATGTGTGATTTGCTTTATTTATTATACACATAACATTATGGTACTTAGCGTCCTATTGTTCAATATGAGGAAGAAATACATGGGAGATGGAGGGCATGAAAACTATATGTCTTCATGTGAAGAATGACGACGTTTCGACTATATTTTGGTGCTTCTCAATAGAAGAAAAATGTTTTTTTTGTGGTACATATGACCTTAGGCCAAATGATCTTAAAAATTAGAAATAATTGCCATGTTAATATATGGTCGAGAAACCTGCAACCGACGACCATTCTCATCAAAAAAAAAGTAAAATATAGTTGAAACCCTGTCGTTCTTTACGTGAAGCTATAAAGTTTTTTATGTCCTCCACCTGTTCTACTTCCCATCATCGATCTTATAAGCCTAGGTTTTGAAGTAGATGGATTATCATATTATTATGAACCAAGCTTTTTAAACAAAGTTTAATTCTAAAATTAATAAAGAGCTGTGAAATTTTTTCACAGTCAACTAGATATTTGAAAATACTCGAGCATAAAATTGTCTACATTAAAAATAATCATAAATTAAATATCATACTAATCATACATAAATTATCATTATTTACCGTTTGTACAACTATTTTACGAAGAACGCTAGAAAACGCAGTTCACAGTTCTACATGAATGTCTAAAAATTATATAAATATGAAAGCTAGTGGTGGAAAAGATAGATTTCAATCTAAAATGTTTTCCGGGTTTTGAAGCCGTTGTCCAATGGAATTTCTTCCTGACGTTTCGTCTACAGCTGCGACACACATTATCAAAAGCGATGAGGCAATAGGCGAAGTGATATCCCGTGCTTCCCGACGTTATCTGATTCGACTGTGTTGAGCTCCATGGTATTTATACTCCCGCCGTAGGGCTGCAGCGGAGGGACTGAGGTGGGGGTAGTGATGGCGCGGGGTTTCGGCCCACTTGAAGTATGTCCTAGATAATGCAGACATCCAGTCTGCATTTAGAAACGTAATTTCCTCCTTCCTGTGGAAATTGTGTGTGAGATCAGTGTTTACAGATCTCAATGGCCCCTTTCGTTAGTCTCATATAGAAACGTTCCGATTGCTACTGCTGATTTCTGTGTTTATCCCAGCCTGCAACACCTCTTGTGTGCAACACAAGAAGAGTTGCGAATTCTATGACCAGGGTTGCCAGCCATTTTCCGTGCAAATATCGCCCAATGGCCAACTTAAAAAAAAGTAGGAAAATAGGCCTCTAGTGGACAATAGTTCTAATGTTGTAGTTCTCGTTTACAAAGATCTTGGTTATTAAAAGAATTTTTACCTCAGAAATTCAAGAAAAATATATTGCAACCAACGTAAACTACTTATCTACTAAAGAGGTTTTGGGGAGGGGTGAGGGTGAGATGATGTGACAAGTGACTTGTCAAGACTTTGACTTTTGACCTTACTTTTGACGCTTGCTTTAAATGTTGAGTTTATGCATGCAGCCGCAGGGCCGGTTTGCCGTAGAGAATGTAGAAATTAGAAATCTTTGCATGAAATTTCGCCTATGCAACCAAAAATCTAAATGAAGAAAATGTATTCTGGAATATCGCCCAACCGTCCAGTTTTTGAAGAATATCGCAAAGTAAGTCGCCCAAAAGCCAAATCTTAAATTTGGTCGCAAAATCTTGTATGAAATCGCCCAATTTGCAATAAATCGCCCATATTGGCAACACTGTCTACGATATATTTCAAGTGCGCCGAAATCCCGCGCCACCACTACCCCCACCCCAGTCCTTCCAATGCAGCCCGACGGCGAGTGATTAAATACCACGGAGCTCACCAGATTCGAATCAGTCAATGTCGGTAGGCACGGGAGTTCACTTCGCTCATTGCCTCATCGCCTTTGAGAATGTTTTCCGCAGCTGTAGACACATGCTGGATATAACTTTTTTGTCCCCAAGTCTTGGTATGCAGCTCCAAATTTGATTTTCATGGATCATTCCAGTTTTGAATTAATGCTTAGAATTCTATGAATTAGTACCGTGATTCATACTGGTAATGGCTTCCTCTAAAGTAGAGCTTCACGAGATCACGAGAGAAGTCTTGGTCTCGGTCTCGTACGAGACCGAGACCGAGACTTTAATATCGACTTCGAGACCGAGACTGTCTTGGTCTCGATCTGCTAAACCGAGACCGAGACCGATACTGCCAATCGAGAATCTCGGTCTCGAACAACATCATTCCTTTGCAAGATATCAGGTTTTACTTACTTACTTGGGACAGAGTAGAATGAAACACCTTTAATATTTCAAATCGCCGACGTTTCGACCATATATTTGGTCTTTTTCAAGGCTATAAAAAAACACATATCCGGAAGAAGGTAATATATATAAGGTTATTAAAAAAAAAACACTGAACTATAGCAAACATAAGTAAAGGCATACCTGTTTGGACTTAAAAGTAGTACATGTACCACATGTAGGTACAATTTTTGCAATAGCATTATCGATATGCGGCCGACCAAGACAAATAACAAGAAAATTTTTGTTTTTTATAGTTTTGAAAAAAACCAAATATATGATCAAAACGTCGGCGATTTGAAATATTAAAGGTGTTTCATTCTACCCTGTCCCAAACCCGCTACACTGCAAGACCACATTAGGTATTATATAATCAGCAGACGAGCAGGCCCTTATAATAGTGCGTTGCATATAGTTATCCTAAGTACGAAAAGACCCTTTAATAGAAGTACTCTAATACATACTTACTTGAGTTTTCTATTTTCCTCATTTTATAGAAAATCGAGATTTTGTTTGTTTACAAAGTATGCGTTTCCATCAAGAACGAAATCGACTTAAAGCGAGTAAGAACCAAAGACGATTACGGGGATTAAGACATGTATAAACTGTCACATTCCGCCCTTTATATTCATAAATAACTATCAAAAATAATTCTTTCAACTCCCGAGTGTGACTAGCCTGCCAATTAACAATACCTAACATAATGAAGTTTTAGTGTTATCAAAAGTATTGTATTATTTCTATACATGATAATTTTTAAGTTGGTGACTATTGTGACTTTCTTCGTTATACCACAAAATAAAGCTAAAAAATAGGAATTTTTCCATTGGCAGTATTGGCACTTTTTCGAAATGCATATTCAAATTCATATTACAAAATCTGATATGACATATTTCTATATTTTCAATGAAATTAGGTAGATGTGTCGATAGCTAAGTATACAGGACGCATATTTCTTATACAAAGTATATTCAGTAGCATTAGTGGTGGACCTACGAGCATGCCTAATGCAGTTTTACATTAAGCTAACCTGAACTAATCTGATTCTACAATGGAAATTGGAACTCTCAATAATTTCAAATTTTGATAAGTAAACATTCATACACAAAAAAGGAAAGAAAATTGAATATGCTTTTCAAACAATAAGATCTTTTGAGATACTACCTTTTTTTCGAGACCGAGACCGAGACTCTAGTTGCTACTACGAGACCAAGACCGTGATTACGCAAGTCTCGGTCTCGGTCTCGATACAAAAGACCGAGAAGACTTAATTATAAATTCGAGGCCGGGACCGAGAGTATGTAAGTCTCGGTCTCGGTCTCGTGAAGCTCTACTCTAAAGACAAAAGGTTATCTATATGCAGATAGATCTTCTGTATTCATTAAAAACTAACCTCGGCCTCTTCTATACCTATCTAAATCTACATCATAATCTCTAGTTCATACTGATATTTTTTAATTACTTTCGACTATTTCAACAGTGATATTATTCACCTATATAATTCAGCTCCTGCTAACCGGTTCGTCTTCAACTTCTCATCTTGGTCTGACTAAATATCAGGAAGCAATTCCATTGGACCACCGCTTTATAGCCCGGAAAACACTTTAGATAGAAATATCAGAATGTTCATAAGATTCTATGTGGCTTTCATTGGATTTATTTCAGTCCTATTGTATGCAAGTAATGCAAGTTTCACTCATATTTTTTGTTTTAGATTTTTTCCGTAACTTTGTGATATACTGTGCATGCCTGTATCCCTTAGCAGTATTGCAGGGAATGACTGGAGGGGGTAGCTGGGTAGCGAAAGCCAGCGGTATCAAATGGTTCTTGTAGGCCAACAAAAATAAAGTTTGATTTAAATTTATAACAAAATTTAAGTACTAAAAAAAAATTATTTGACGGTTTCAGCGAAATATTGGACTAGTAGAAAAAATGTTATACTCTTAACTTGGGTCTTAATATCATACTCAGTTACATTGGACCACGGCTTCAAAGCCCGGAAAATATTTCAGATTGTATTTTGGCCGGCCGTGAAAATCTTCACAGTCTTATAGAAAAAAATTATTTAGAGATAGTTAAAATTATCTCAATAACGAAACAAGAACCTGGCAACATTGGTTAAGACTCCAAGTCTTTTGGGTTTTAATTGAGAGCTATGAATCGATGTAGAAATAACAAAGCGAAACCTGGCAACACTGATTAAGACTCCAAGTCTTTTGGGTTCTGATTAAAAACTATGAATCGAGATAGAGGCGAAAAAAAGAGCAACATTTAGAGACAAAAGAGCAGAGGCAAAAAAAAGCAAAATTTAGGGAAAAGTCGATTATAAAAACACTAAAATGTTCTCTATCGGTATTAACCGTTCTAACTTAAAAATGACCATTTTCAATGTGTCCCAGAGCTAGATATCCATAGCAAGGGGAAACTTAAATTTGAAAATCTTTGGGCGCTGATGATGGCCTGAGAGCAGAAACTAGGCGGAAAGAAAAACATATATAGCGAGTGCTCATTATAGGTCGTCATGTAGAAAGCTATGAATTTTTGACAGAAAAGGATGACATAATCAAAGTAAGTGGACTTTTGTTCATCCCCCTCCCCCCCTGCCGCATTGTAGTTATAAACAACTTATATGGCCATGGAGTTTGCTGCTTAAATGATATTTTCAAGGCACAAAGTTTGCTGGATAATTATCGCAGTTTTGAAAATGATTGAATTCTTTTTTTTTCATTATTTCAAGGCAATTCTCAATATGCATAAGTGTATATCTGCGGAAAAAACGTAAAGTTTTTTTTATAATAAATTAGCGGAAAATGGATATTTACGATATCGACCTGGGAGACAATAAGAAAACACACAAACAAAATACCAACTTCATCAAAAGTTTGCTCTCAGTTTGAAGAATTTTCGAACAAACCTATTCTGTGTTGTTTTGGACAGAACAATGTAACCATGAAGGTAGGACAGGACATAGCAAACAATTGTCGGCATTTTCTTAAAATTTCTTTTAATTTTTTGGGAACAAATTTTCTGTCTCGAGTCTGTTTCTGTATCAGGCCTGAAGTCTGTCATGTTTGTGTGACCGGTGACCCATGACGTAATGTCCTCGTTAGAGCACACCAAGTGGCAAATTGCATATTTCGAATTATTTGACGTAACAATCACTTCTTGCCGATTTTTTTGTGTAACTCATTGCAAAAAAGGGGTTAAAACTGTAAAATATGATGGTCTCGTCATATGTAATATAGTAGCTTGTTAAGTGGAAAATGTACACTAGAGATTTAATGCAAATGAGAACATAGCGAAGGAATGGTTGGAGACAAAATTTTGATAAGAGAAATGTAAATTGCGCCAGGTCATGTAGTATCCAATAAAACAAATTTCATAAACAGTTTTGTCAGTTTGCTATGAACTTTAAAAACTTTGCCTGTTTGGTGACTTTGTTAGTCCCTCAGAAAGTAACAAAGAATGCCCAAAACAATCTAATTCTGAGGAGTGATTACGAATCATGTGTTTAAAAAAGTGGAACGATGTGGACATCATGTAAACCGAGATGTAAACTAAAGAAAAGTATTTATGAAATACATACAATTACAGGTAATTGTTGTAAATACATTATAAACCGGTCTAAATCCACATAAATACAAGTAAATCCATCAAATAACTTATAAATACATCTAAATAAATATAAATGTAGCTAAATAAATAAGATCAAAAATATTTATAAATAGCTTATACCTAATTACATATACTTAAATACATCCAAATAAAACTAAATCAACATAAATGCATGTAAATACTTCTAACTACACTTAGGTCCTGATAAATCCACATAATCAGATCTAAGTCCGTATGAATTTATATAAATACAGCTAAATCCACACATATCTACATAAATACATATAAATAACATCTAAATAAAGATAATTAACGTCAAATATATGGGCTGTTCATCTGAAAGCGTCATGTAGTTGGCTGCGAAATGTCAAAAAAAAAAAGATGAAAGGAGAAAAGCCTATTTACTTTGACTATGTCATCCTTTTCTGTCAAAAAATCGTGGCTTTATAAATTACGTTTTCTAACAAACTTATACGGCGTACATAATAATATGTATATGCTGACAGCTACCAATATTTTTTTTTAAGAGGACTAAAAGTGCTTCATTTGTTGTCTCAATACGGACACCTTAAGTGGGCTTTCTAATCCTGAGACCAAAAAAGTAGCAAAAAGGTCCTAGGCAGTAAAAGTAAAGTTGAAAGTCACAGCTACTGTCATGGTGGCGCATATATAAACGATTTTCATTCACCAAAATTATTTGAACACTAGATGACACCAGATAAACCGATCTGAATGTCTTGCTATCTTTACATTCTTATTGAAAAACCAAAGGATGGGAATACTCTCAGAGCGCTCGAGAGCACCACCCGAAACCGTTACTAGTCGAAATCGCTTAGGTTCTCGAATTCTGTTAAATGTCGTTGCTTGTTAAATTTCATGCGTGTCATCATATTTATGTGTCAATGATTGATTTTTATTAATTTAGTATTGATAATAATGCTATAAATTTTTAGTTTATCGTAATATACCTAAACCACCTAAACCATTGGTTTGGTTATGATTTAAAACCATTGAACATTGCAAACCCTTCTAACACATTCTATTTATTTTACAAATAATATTCACCACTAATTGGGTAAGTACGAGGGTAAGTACCTAGACCCGCTTAAAGAGTATGAGAGAAAATTGCAAAACTGAATCACTCTGAAATAGACTTATTCTTATTTCCTGCATGCTTGAAAAAAAAAAAGTATATGTTACTCGGAGTAAAAGGCCTTTTTGTGCTTCGCCCAGTTGCAGGTCTCAGCTTCGCTTCGGCCGTCAATCTCTGGGCTCAGCACGAAAAGACCCACTTTTACTCCTAGTGACATAATCTACTATTTAAAATATCGGGGCCTCGGTCCGGGCTAATGCTGTCAAATCTTCCACCATAAATAAACCGTTGGCTGGAAAGTGTCATTAAAATTGTTAGAAGGATTTTTATTAGATTGTTTTAGTAGAGAACTGTAAAAATAATGTAGGAATATTAAAGCTTTTAATTAACGTAAGAGGCTTGGAAAAAATTGGCGAAATTTACTGACATTTTAGCAGCACTTTAAAAACTGTTAGAATTAATCAATTAATTTTGGATAGGTACCCTGTTTGTCGCATAACTGACTGATATTTATTTAACATAAAACTGTAAGAATGGTTCAGGAATGTTAAAGCCGAGGGGTGTGGTGTGACACAAGCAAGGCAACAGGGACACCTCTTAACATTACCAAAATTATTTAAAATAATTTTCAGTAATTATAATAACTTTTGAGTAAAAATCAAGGTAAAAATTGTTTTTTTCTAATAATTATAATTTATCAATTCACTTTTAAATTTTATGGTAATTTTTTTTATTTTAGAAGTAGGTAGTATTGGTAATTTATTGTAATTCGGAGTGGGTAATTTTTAAATAATTTTAGACCTAATTCTACCCTGCATTTCATCAAATATTTTTAGTTTGCATTTTTTGGCTATTTGACTCTATTAGCACGTAACCCGAACTTTTCAAATAACTTAAAATTATAATTTTTACACATTTCAAGTAAGTTTTAGCGACTTCCTCAAAAAAAATAAATTTTTATTTTCGGACGCCTTTAGTAAATTTTCACTTATTCTGGTCCCAAAATTAATTTTATCAAAAGCAACAAATTAGAAATTCAAAATAAATTTGACCTCATTTAGTCCTAAAATAAAATTTATCCAAAAACATAATGTGTCCATTTTTAGATAATGTTAGCAATTTTAGTTAATTTTAGATTTAATTGTATAGCGCGTATTTCAAAAGATTTCAAATTTGCATTTTTAGACGCTTTATTTGGTTCTTATAGGACATATCCTGAGTTTTCAAAAAACTTCAAATTATATTTTTACACGCTTTGACTAAATTTTAACAATTTTTTTGAGCTGACTTTCTCGAAAAACATTAAATTGTCAGTTAGGGATGTCTTTAGTAAAATTTCACTTATTTTCGTCAATAAATTAATTTTACCACAAACAAGAAGTTTGAAGATTTAAACTAATTTTATCTGATTGCGTTCAAAAATAGGATTTCTCTAAAAACATCAAACATTGCATCGAGCATTGCAATTTTACCCGATGTGGGTAATTTTGAAATAATTTTTTCTACAAACGTCAAATAATGACGCATTTTACGCTTTCATTAGACAAACGAAAACCTAACCTTTTTTGAGGATCAGAATGTGAGTGTACTTTTCCGCGCGTTGCCCAGGACAGCAAGCGAAAAAGATTTTTTCGCTTGCTGTCAATAGCAACTACCACCAATCAATCAATTATTAAAAACGTCATTGTCACTTTGATTTAAATTTTTAGATTGTGACTTCAGTTATGCTCAGTTGTGATTCACATTACTTGAAATTGATCGTTTGCAGAAAAAACATTGTATGCATTACAAGCAAAAAGTAACTTTTTTGCTCTCGAGTGATTGCCGCTCTTCGCTTCGCGTCGAGCGGCAAACTTCACTCTCCGAGCAAAAAAGTTATACTTTTCGCTCTTAATACATAAATAACTATTATATCAGATTTTATCCTGGATTTTTTCAAAAATTTTTAGATTGTGTTTTTAGGCGCTTTAACTCACTGTTTGGATATTTGACTCTATTAGCACGTAACTCGAGCTTAAAATAACTTAAAATTTTTATTTTTACACGCTTAAAGTAATTTTTAATGATTTTTTGGGCTGACTTCCTCGAAAAACATTATTTTTTTTTTATTTTTGGACGATATTAGTAAAATTCAATTTATTTTACTAAAAAATTAATTTTACCATCAACAACAAATTTGAATACCTACCTATTTTAATTAATTTTGCCTAATTTTGTCCTAAAACAGAATGTCTTAAAAACAAAAATTTCCATTCTTAGACGATGTTGGTAATTTTAATCAATTTTTGATCAAATTATGTTTTTAAAAAAATCAAATTTGCATTTTTAGACGCCTTAACTCAATTTTTTAGCAATTTGGTTCTTTGAGTATCTACGTATTACGAGTTTTTGAAAACACTTCAAATTTTATTTTTACACGCTTTTACTCAATTTTAACGACTTTTTGGGCTGACTCCTCGAAAAACACTAATATTTCAGTTTGGGACGTTTTTGACTAAAATTCCACTTATTTTCGTCCAAAAATTTATTTTACCACAAACAACAAATTTGGAGGTTTAAACTAATTTTACCTGATTGCGTTCTAAAATAGACAGGAAAATAGAATTTGTCTAAAAACATCAAAAATTGCATTTTTACACGATGTGGGTGATTTTTAAATAATTTTAGACAAAATTTTACTCTGGATTTTTTCAAAAATTTTTAGTTTGCATTTTTAGACGCTTTAACTCACTGTTTGACTATTTGACTCCACTAGCACGTAACTCGAGCTTTTCAAATATCTTAAATTTTTTTTGTTTACATGCTTCGAGTCAATTTGAATGATTTTTTGAGCTGACTTCCTCGAAAAACATTATTTTTTTTTATTTTTGGAGGTTGTTGGTAAAATTTCATTTACTTTCGTCGGTCGATCGTCAGGCACTTTTAGAATCGCGTTTTTGCACCATTTTTGAATAAACCTCTTTAGAGGTTAATTTCATTCGAATGAGTTTGTTACGTTCTTAGGGGATTGCAAACGTGCTATTCCGTTTAGAAAAAGCAAAAAATCTTTCCGAAATTTTTTTTGAAAATGTAGGGGGTTTTACGATTTTTTCCTCAATTCTCAATTTTGACCGCCTGTAACTCGAGAACGCCTGGACCTATTGGAGTTAATCCAACTGTTCCGAATCCAGCAACGTCCTCTTCTTGATGTCCTCTGTCACCTTTCACCATCGGAAGTCCCGTAGGTGCATATTATCGGAGATATAACGGATAAATGTAACTCTCGGCTATGCCTAGAGTGTACATTTTTTCTCGTGAATTAAAGGCTGGTTAATCCCCTTATATAATAAATAACTGTAAATACATCTGTATTTATAATAATTAGGTGTCCCAATTTTGACCAGTGTCATACCCCTCCGAGTACCCCTCGCTCTGCATGTACCTGCCAACAACCCTTTAATATTGTCATGTACTCAAGTATCTTGTAAATATGATAACCGAGATGATAACTTTCTCTACTTAAGTTAATCAAGAAAATGCAGTATTACGTTTCTCATTTTGGCAAGGTTTGCTGGAACCATTTGTACCTTTAAACTAGAGATGGGTTTTCACCCGGTTTTTTCATTTTTGAGGGTTTATTCCCTGGACAATCCCTGGAAAATTCCGGGTTTATTCCATTATAACCTCTAAATTTAACTTACTTTTCTATTTCCAATACGCCTAACACTTACCGATTAAGCAATAATTTGTCGGTTTGTGTAGTTTGAGGCTTTTGATCAACTAACCAGTGATTAGTTTATCAAAAAAAAAAACAAACCAGAATCTGGAATTATCGACTTCTAATCTAAAATCTAACCTTAAATCTTGAAACTGCCGGGTGCTTTTAAAAAAAGATGGGAAAAAAAAACCAAAATTGGGCTCAAAGGTTTTTGGGGAATTTTTCCTTCGCCCATCTATACTTTAAACATAAAAAAACCTTCAATTCTTAATTAATTTGAAGTTTTAAAGGTTGGTATGGGACTCGAATCAATCTGGAACGGTCAGAAATAGCAAAAGAAAACAATCCAAAGTCTGCGCAAGATATCCTAATTGGTTGCTGCCTAGATTTTTGATAATCCGGGATTGGTGTCTCTATTAAAACAAAGCGAATACCTTCTTTAATGATACCCATTAGAAAATTATTGACAATATTGGGTAAGTTCCAACAGAGAAGGAAACTAGTAGGTACCCGGATAAAACCAATTCCGGTCAGTCAGAAAGCTTCGCAGTAACAAGTTAAAACGCAGGTGTTGAACTGTTTTCTGACGGTTTTGGACTCATTTGACTTGCCTGAAATTTTGTAAATCGTACTGAACCTGTATTTAGCTATGGGTGAGGCCAGTAATGGTGACTTAGCCACCGGAGTCAAAAATAATTAAAAGGCTGAGGACAGGAACATTTGACAAGGCGTATTAGGATCAAATTGTATGAACACAGTGGTAGAACTGTCATTGATTATTTCACTGGTCCTGCCATTGAAAACGACAATCCCATACCATTGGCACTCATTGAGTTTTTGCAATTCCAAGAAAATGAATTTTCTATAGTATGGTACCAAGACCGTCTGGCACCAAAGATTAGTAACCGAGTTAGTAACTTAACGTAAATCTCAGTGACTTGATTCACACTTGCTGCGTCAAGGTGCCTAGATTAAGCAATAAATGTATCTACTAGTACACAATACATGTAAACAGAAATTCCTATTTGAAACTATTTTTCGACGAGCCGTCAAGGGACAAGATTCAAAGAGAGTTATCGGTCGATGATCTGCCTTTATACGATAACTAAAAAACGAACACGAGGGTAATTTGATTATTATTGTTTACTCTCATAGCTAAGCTACCGTATCACTAGTGGCAGGTAACTAAACTACTAGGTACCCAATATAAAATCACAACAAATTAAGGCCAATAACCAGTACGACCTCGAGTTCGACATTAATTAGGCCTAATAAAATAAGCCTGAAGATAACGCCAGTAAACACGCTTGACTGCTTGATTTAAGGCCTTCTGCCTTTAAGGAAAGACACTATTACATAGCTGAGCAAAAACTAGACTTTGTCTAATATATCATTATGAGATAGCCCAGTTTCAATTGCCTCTACTACCAGAAAACATTTCCAGAATTCTAGATATTGAGGACCTTAAATAATGACAAAATAATCTTCTTTTTAATTTTGTGTGATTTGTTTGTGTGTAGGTATCCTCAGCAACTCATCCTCTCTTAGTACATAGTTGTGAATTGATAAACCCAAAACTGTCAAACATCCCAAAAAAATTATAGATACTTTTATATCTCAATTTGCTTCACACAGATTTATAAGATAAACCAATCACTAATTTCTAGAAAAAGGCTACATAATGAGGTGGACATTTACCTTTTCTAGACATGTAGCCCTACATTGCGCTACCCTTAAAGGGCTGGCGATGTCCTGTTCACCACCTGCGAATATAGCGTCACATATCGACGGAGTCGATAGCACTAACAAGATCCAAATTGACATGTTCCGCTTTTGCAAAATCAAGCACACTACCTATATGAATATAAACATGGACACTAAAGTCGGATGCCGCACTCGCTCCTTCAACAACAGGTTGTCAAAAATTCAAGCCTAAAAAGGTGACAAAAACCAAAACTCAAAAATAAACACTACTATTTACTAATGCGGAAATGTATCGTCTTCGGACACGTACTGTAAGTGCCGTGCAAGTGTCGTAAACCGGCGTTTTCGAACCGTCCGCCTAGCGCTACACCTACCAACGCAACGTTTCGCCATAAACTGAACTCTGTCGCTCTTTGAGTGTTTTCTCTTGTTGATCCATGTTCGGGTCACTCGTTCGGCCCTATTCGGTGCAGTTCGGGGAGTTTTTTAGGGGGGTTGTAAAAGAATATGTGTGTGCATCGGACACGTTAAGGGGTGTTTCCAGGCCGTGCGGTGGTTCTTTTGTGGTTTTTGAAATTAGCATTCTTGGGAGGTACGAACCGGAAGAGGCTTGACGTCGCCTATTACTGTATAGGTTTACAATATAGAGAACAGGTTTTTTGTTGTTGCTAGGACAATGATGGCGGAAGGGTTGATCCGTGAGACGTGGTAATATGATTTTCATTGGTACAAATTCTTTCATGCAGAGAAACCAAATGGAAGGTCTGCAATTAGTGGTTTCTAGTATCACAAATTAATACGAAAATACCCCTTCTAATACTGACAGTTGTGGGAAGAAAATACTTAATAGCAGGCAGTATTTAAAATTACAGGACATTTCAGTTTCGCAGGCAAAGTTGCTCACGACTGGAGCCGATTTAGCCAAATATTTAAAGCGTTAGTTACCCACTGAGTTTGAGAACTAAAGCAAAGATTGAGCAGGTTGAAGTGATATTCACACTTTGCGGCCTATTCCCCTCAGGAGTAAATGGAGTACTAAACGTCGCTAAACCTAACCGGCAACGCCTCCCACAAAAACCTTTGTTTTGTAGCTATAATTAAAATTCGCCAAAATAAAAATTTGACGTCGGGCCGACGTTGCTACCGAGCCTCTTCTACGTCTAAATGGAGAATTCAATTTCCAGTCGGGCCGACGTCTAGAGCTTCACGAGACCGAGACCGAGACTTACATACTCTCGGTCTCGGTCTCGAATTTATAATTCAGTCTCGGTCTCGGTCTTGTGCATCGAGACCGAGACCGAGACTCGCGTAATCTCGGTCTTGGTGTCGTAGTAGCAACTCGAGTCTCGGTCTCGGTCTCGAAAAGAAAGGTAGTATCTAAAAAATCTTATTATGTTGAATTGCATATTCAATTTTCTTCAGAAATATTGAGTTATAAAGCACAGTTGACTTCTGTTGGTGGGAGGTAAAAGAGGATATCAAGAAGAGCAAAAAACAGGTGGATTCACTCCCATCGGTGCACTTGTTCTAAAGTTACAGGCGGTCAAACTTGAAAATTGAGAAAAAAATCGTTATAGCCCTCCCCCCCCCTATGGTCAAGTTCAAAAAAAATTCAGAATTGTTTTTGCTGTATTTGATGGGAATTGCACGTCTGCAATTCACTAGAAAGGTAACAAACTCAATTCTAATGTAATTAACAAATAAAGTAAATTTTTCAAAAATTGGCCAAAAACTCGATTTTAAAAGGGGCTTAAAAATCTACCCCCGAAAGGGTCTAACTCCGAAAATGTTGCACCTTGGGATTTTTGTTGGCGGGAGGTGAAAGGGGACATCAAGAAGAGCAAAAAACAGGTGGATTAACTACAAACGGTCCAGTCGTTCTAAAGTTACAGGGAGTCAAATTTGAAAATTAAAAAAAAAAGTCGTAACATCTCTTCGGTCAATTTAAAAAAAGAATTAGACTATTTTTACTGTTTTTGATCGGAATGGCCCGTATGTAAATCCCTAAGAAGGTAAGTCAATTCAAATAAAATTTACCCTTAAAGCAGTTTTTTTTTTAAATTGGCCAAAATATCGATTTTAAAAATAAATGAAAATCGCCCAACGAAAGGTGGTCTCTCCGAAAATGTTGCATCTACGGGACTTCTGTTGGCGGTAGGTGAAAGGGGACATTAAGAAGAGCAAAAAATAGTTGGATTCACTCTAATCGGTGCCCTCGTTTCAAAGTTCCAGGCGGTCAAACACTTGAAAATTGAGAAGAAAGTCGTACTTGCCCCCCCTTAGACAAGATCGAATTTTTCTTTGCTGTTTTTGATTGGAAGGCACGTCTGCAATTCCCTAGGAATGTAACAAACTCAATTCGAATGAAATTAACGCTTGAAGTAGTTTTTTTTTTAATTTGCCATAAACTCGATTTAAAAGTGCCTAAAAATCGGCCACCGAAGGGGCCTAACTCCGAAAATATTGCACCTAAGGGAAGGAAAGAGGATAGAGCTTCACGAGACCACGAGATAAGTCTCGGTCTCGGCCTCAGTCTCGTACGAGACCGAGACCGAGATCGAGACCGAGGCTTTAATACCGACTTCGAGACCGAGACCGAGGCTGTGTAGGTCTCGATCTCGGTCTCGGTCTGCGAAACCGAGACCGAGACTCGAGAATCTCGGTCTCGAAAAATATCATTCGTTTGCAAGAGATTAGGTATTATATAATCAGCAGGCGAGAGGTCATTATAATAGTGCGTTGCATATAGTTATTCTTAGTACGAAAATACACTTTACTTTAAGTACGTACTAGAGAAGTACTCTAGTACATACTTACCTGAGTTTTCTATTTTCTTCATTTTATAGAAAAACGAGATTTTGTTTGCTTACAAAGTAGTTTCATCACGAATGAAATCGACTCAAAGCGAAAAAGAACCAAAGACGAAGACAAGTGTAAAGTGTTACTTTCCGCCCTTTATATTTATAAATAACTATCAACTATCATAAATAAGTTCTATGGTTTCCTGACTATGACTAGCCTGACAGTTAACAATATGATGATGAAATTTTTGTGTTTGCTAAAGTATTGTATTATTTCTATACAGGGTAATTTTTAAGTTGGTTTAAATTACTTCATTCTACCACAAAATAAAGCTAAAAAAATAGGAATTTTTCGATTGGCAGTATGTGCAATATAAAACCTGGTTTAAAATATTTCCATATTTTCAATGAAATTTTGTAGATGTGTCGGTAGCTAAGACAGGACGCATATTTTTTATAAAAAATATGTTTAGTAGCATCAGTGCCAACCTACGGGCAGGTCTAATGCAGTTTTACATTAAACTAACCTGAACTAACCTGATTCTACATTGGAAATATTGGAATCCTCAATAATTTCAAATTTTGATTTTACGTAAATATTTATACACAAAAAAAAACATTTCTCTGAAAACTGTGCGTTATAACTCAATAATTCAGAAGAAAATTGAATATGCAATTTAAACATAATAATATTTTTTGAGATACTACCTTTTTTTCGAGACCGAGACTCGAGTTGGTACTACAAGATCAAGACCGAGACCGAGACTCAATTATAAATTTGAGACCGACACAGAGAGTATGTAAGTCTCGGTCTCCGTCTCGGTCTCGTGAAGCTCTATAAGAAATAGTCCGATACTAAAAATCGGGAAATAATAAAAACACTTGTAAAATAACAAAATAGAAAAATAAAAAAATTAAATAATATACAAAGAATACTAACCAGAACATTTAAAAGCAGTAACAAGCAAAGAAGAGAATAAAACAAAATAAAAAAAAACGACAGAACATAAACTGATATATACGGAAAAACTGTTAAATAAAGCACTCTAGAAATTTCACAATTAGTATGAAATAAATTAGAAGAATATCTGGTAAATATTGTCAAGTAAGACAGGTAGCAAACCAATTTACACTGAAGAAAAAACAGAAAGGGACATTAAGAAAAAATATTAAATTTAGGAAAAGGAGAAAAAGTAGGTCAAAGGGAGTATGGAAAGAAGTAGAGAATACAAAAGTAAAGAAAAAATTATGGATATTACAAATGCTGAATAGGTGCTTAAGGACGCGAAAAAGAGCCAATTAAATTTAAGAACATAAAAAAAAAAACGGCAATTGCGAGAAAAAGCGGATGAGCTAAAATTAAAAAATTTAATGAATAGCAGAAATTTATTCAAAGAAAAAAACAGTATAGTACGCTCAAAAACAAAGTAAGAAGTAATAGAAAAAAAGTAAATGATCTAACATAGAAAGGAGTAAAAATTTTGCGAATGGAAGAATAGACATAAACCAACTAGAGAGAAGAAATATAATAAAAAAAAACAAAAACGAAGAAGGGAACTTTATTGGCAGAAAATTATTATGAGACAAAATGATCAAAGATACAGGAATTAAAAGGGGAGCAATTGAGCCACAATTAAAAAAAAAAACATAAAATATTACAGAATGTAATTGGGAAAAGAAAATGAGTTGAAATAATAAAAAAATATCAAAAAGAAGGTGGCTGAAAAATGACTTAATAAAATTTCTTCAAATTATAGAAAACGTAAAATTACTATTTAAAAAAATAGTAAATGAAGCAAATGTCTAATAAATATGGAAAATATCACGGAGTAGAAACAATACAAATTAATCATACAAAGAACAAAGAGGTCAAAGGCAGTGCGAGAATTAAAAAAAGTGGAGCTTGATGAATAAATATGAAGCAACACATAAGTAAACGGTGAAAAGACGTATGAAAAACCAAAAAAGGGAAAATAATAAGAACTTGGAAAAGAACCATTTAGAGAAAAGGTAAATGCGTTAAAAATGCAGAAGAAGGCTAGAAAGGAGGGTGAGGCGAGAAATAATTTAAAATTGAATAAAAACGAAAAATCAGGCAAAATTAAAAAAGTTGCAATTCGTCAAATGGTTCTTAATAGATGGTCCGATATTAAATCTTAAAAATCAGACCCCTTCGGTGGACGATTTTTAGGCACTTATAACATCGAGTTTTTGGCCAATTTTTCGAAAAATTGATTTAAGAGTTAATTTCATTAAAATTGAGTTTGTTACGTTCTTAGTGAATTGCAGACGTGCCAAGACGCGCCATTCCCATCAAAAATAGCAAAAAAAATCCTGAAATTTATTTGAACTTGACCAAAGAGGGGGGGGGGGAGGGGGCGCTAGAATGACTTTTTCCTCAATTTTCGAGTTTGACCGCCTGTAACATTAAAACGAGTGGTCCGATGGGAGTGAACCTAACTGTTTTTTGTTCTTCTTGACGTCATCTTTTAAAATCGAGTTTTAGGCCAATTTTAAAAAAAATTACTTTCATGGTTCATATAAATAGGATTGAATATGTTACGTTCTTAGTGAATTGCAGACGTGCCATTCCTACCAACGACAACAAAAAAAAAAAATTCTGAATTTTTTTTGAACTTGACCTAAGAGGAGGGGGCTATAACGACTTTTTTCTCAATTTTCAAGTTTGACCGCCTGTAACTTTAGAACGAGTCCACCGATGGGAGTGAAGCGAGGAGTGAAGCCACCTGTTTTTTGCTTTCCTTGATGTCCTCCTTTCCTCCCGCGAATACAAGTCCCGTAGATGCAACATTTTCGGAGAGACGGCCCTTCGTGTGGGCGATTTTTAGGCACTTTTAAAATCGAGCTTTTGGTTAATTTAAAAAAAAAACTACTTTAAGGGTAAAGTTCATTCGAATTGAGTTTTTTACATTCTTCGGGAATTGCAGACGTGTCTGTCCGATCAAAAATACCAAAAAAATGTCCCAATTTTTTTTTAAATTGACCAAAGGAGGGGGGATGTTACGACTTTTTTCTCAATTTTCAACTTGGACTCCCTGTAACTTTAGGAGGAGTGGATCGTTTGTAGTGTATCCACCTGTTTTTTGCTCTTCTTGATGTCCCCAGTCCTTCAACAGAAGTCCCGTAGGTGCAATATTTTTGGAGTTAAGCCCCTTCGGTGGCCGATTTTTAGGCACTTTTAAATCAAGTTTATATCGCAAATTTAAAAAAAAAAACTACTTCAGGCGTTAATTTCATTCGAATTGAGTATGTTACATTCTTAGGGAATTGCAGACGTGCCTTAAACAGCAAAGAAAAATTTCCTAAATTTTCTTGAACTTGTCTAAGGGGGGGGGGGGGGGGGGGGGCAGTACGACTTTTTTCTCAATTTTCAAGTTTGACCGGCCTGTAACTTTAAAACGAGTGCACCGATTAGAGTGAATCCAACTGTTTTTTGCTCTTCTTAATGTCCCCTTTCACCTCCCGCCAACAGAAGTTCAGTAAAAGCAACATTTTCGGAGAGACCACCTTTCGTTGGGCGATTTTCATTTACTTTTAAAATCCATTTTTTGGCCAATTTAAAAAAAAACTACTTTAAGGGTAAATTTTATTTGAAGCGGTTCTTGGGGATTTACAGACGTGCCATTCCGATCATAAACAGCAAAAAAAAAGTCAAATTCTTTTTTTAAATTGACTGAAGAGATGTTACGGCTTTTTTTTGAATTTTCAAATTTGACTCCCTGTAACTTTAGAACGACTAGACCGTTTGTAGTGAATCCACCTGATTTTTGCTCTTCTTGATGTCCCCTTTCACCTCCCGCCAACAAAAGTCCCATAGGTGCAACATTTTCGGAGTTAGATCCTTTGAAGGGTCGATTTTTAGGCACTTTTAAAATCGAGATTTTAGCCAGTTTTTAAACAAATTGGCCATGATCTCTCTTTAATTGTTAATTACATTAGTGAGATTCACTCCCATCAGTCCACTCGTTTTAATGTTACAGACGGTCAAACTTGAAAATTTGAGGAAAAAGTAATTCTAGCTCCCCTCCCCCCTCTTTGGTTAAGTTCAAATAAATTTCCGAATTTTTTTATTGCTATTTTTGATGGCAATGGCACGTCTGCTGCACTAAGAATATAACAAACACAATTTTAATGAATTTAACTCGATATTATAAGTGCCTAAAAATCGTCCATCGAAGGGGTCCATTTTTTAAGATTTAATATCGGACCATCTATTAAGAACCTTTTGACGAATTGCAACTTTTTGCTTCATTTTTCGTTTTTATTTAGTATTAAATTATTTCTCGCCTCACATTCCTTTCTAGCCTTCTTCTGCATTTTTAGCGCATTTACCTTTTCTCTATATTGTTCTTTTCCAAGTTCTTATTATTTTTCCTTTTTTGTTTTTTCATACATCTTTTTACCGTTTACATTTCTGTTGTTTTATATTTATTCATCAAGCTCCACTTCTTTTAATTCTCGCCTGCTTTGTTCTTTGTATGATTAATTTGTATTGTTTCTAATCCGTGATATTTTCCATACCTATTTATAAGACATTTGCTTCATTTACTATTTTTTAAATAGTCATTTTACGTTTTGTATAATTTGAAGACATTTTATTGAATCATTTTTCAACCACTTTCCTTTTGATATTTTTTTATTATTTCAACTCATTTTCTTTTCCCAATTACATTCTGTAATATTTTCTGTTTTTTTTTTATAATTGTGGCTCAATTGCTCCGCTTTTTAATTCCTGTATTTTTGAACATATTGTCTCATTATAATTTTCTGCCAATAAAGTTTCTTTCTTCGTTTTCGTTTTCTTTTTATTAAATTTCTTCTCTCTAGTTGGTTTACGTCTACTCTTCCATTCGCAAAATTTTTACTCCTTTCTATTTTAGATCATTTACTATTTTTTCTATTACTTCTTACTTTGTTTTTGAGCGTCCTATACTGTTTTTTCTTTGAATAAATTTCTGCTATTCTTTAAATTTTTAAATTTTAGCTCATCTGATTTTTCTCTCAATTGCCGTTTTTTATGTTCTTAAATTTAATTAGCTCTCTTTTTTATTATTTTTTTCATTTTTTTTTATTTTATCCCAATTTTTTCTTTATTTTTATATTCTCTACTTCTTTCCATACTCCCTTTGACCTACTTTTTCAGC
Source organism: Taphrorychus bicolor (assembly GCA_951812265.1). NCBI lineage: Eukaryota > Metazoa > Arthropoda > Insecta > Coleoptera > Curculionidae > Taphrorychus > Taphrorychus bicolor. The sequence continues at coordinate 10,639,552 of OX638297.1, forward strand.
TTTTCCTAAATTGAATATTTTTTCTTAATTTCCCTTTCTGTTTTCGCTTCAGTGTGAATTGGTTTGCTACCTGTCTATGTTAAAGTAGACTTTTAACACTAGTGTTAAAAGTAAATTACGGAAGATCACTTCGCCCATTGCCTCCCCACTAAACACAAATTGGTACCTAAGACGTACCCAGTACATCAGTACGGGATATTATTGAAGTCCCTGGGATATCCCGTATGATCCCATAACGTCCCTAGGATGAATCTAGGACGTACTTTTGGAACAGTTCCGGTTGTTGTTGGCACTTATATGAAAATAAAATAAAATAAAATTGTTTTTAACATGGGATTTAAACTGAGGACTTCTCGAATGCGAGTGCAAGTTTCTAGGTTGGAGCAACGCAGGTTGTCACACACTCAGACACACTTGGGTCGATCACTTTCATATTATCCTAATGACAATTCCTTAAATGTTATCCTCCATGAATCTCCACCTTGAATCCAAAAACATCTTAAAGGAAATAAATACGTCATTCACTCCACAAAAATTGATGATAAAAAGATTGGCGTATTTTGTCAATTTTGTGATAACCTAAGGACGTCCTCAAGACAATCCCATTTTGGTCCTGGATTTGTCAAAATTATTACATATCAAAGACGTCCTTTATAGGATATATTATATATATTGGTCTCATATTATTATCTGATATCCGATGAACATCTGTTGGACATCCCATAATTTGATATCCCATCTGAGATGCGAGGGACCAAAATGAGACAAAGTGTGTTTACTGGGTTTGATAACGTCTGTCGCAGTTGTAGACGAAACGTCAGAAAGAAATTCCATACATTTTAGATTGTATTTCGAATGCATTACGAATTGTTTGGAAATTACCCAAGACGTAAAACGACGAGAACAAAGTTTATTTAAAAATCCATAATGCATGAAATAAATTTCAGGTTATTAATTCAAACACATGGGAGATTCGGTAAAAAAGTTTCGCACCAATTATATGTTAGGCAATATTTTAATGCAAAAATATTATTTTTAATTCAATAATTAAAAGTTAAATAGTAATTCACGTTGAGGTCGGCACCATCTGTAATTTCGGAAACCTAGCAGTGAAGCAGACAAATCTTTTGACTTGAAAAACTCTTTAGGAAAAAAAACTGCTTTCCGTAAATATGAGATATTAGAAGATTCTATTCTACACATGCTATATAAATTCATGTTGATAACATAGTCGAGTATGCTCATAATTTATAAGAACTTATATGAAAATTCCTGATCAGGTTACTTAACAAAGAGTCGAAGTAACACTTCCTGATTGGTTGAAACGTAATGGTGTGAAACACACAAACAGTTGCCGAATAGTAAATTTTGCAACAAGGATGAATAGGATTGCTCGAGAGAGACAAGAAAAGCACCAGTCGGCTCAAAGCGACATGGAATTTTACGTTCTAATTTTTTTATTAACACTAGTGAAAATAACTAAAAAAAAACAGTTTATTTATAGATTTAATTTGGTAAACCTTTACAAAAACTATTTTGCAGATTTTCCAACATTTTGTCCAGATTTCCTTTATGTGAGATTTACCCAACAAAAAAAAAAGGCATTTTCGACAATTTTGTTGCTGTCCATTTCTATAGTTTTATATCACAATGTCGATTTTTTTAAACCTCAAAATTACTCAGGAAAAGAAGAAGAAGTTAAAAAAAAATCGGTTTAATTAACTGCACGTGAGTTTAAAGTATGTTGAAATATAAAGTGATTCTCGGTCCATTTACTTTGTTACACCTAAATTAATTTGTACAAGGTTATTAATCGTTTGGCCAATAACATATATTACGAAAATCATCAGAATATAATAATATGCTATTACTGCCCTTCATACTAAAAAAACTTCTTCAGTCAGCGTTGTAAGTATGTAAATCTAGATATTCTTGGGCATTAAATTGAAACCTCACATTACTTGTACGGAAGTAATTTGTCTGCATTAACAAGAACATACATATTAATACATACTGAAGGATGTGAACAGGTAACTATGATAATAATTTTATATTAGTTGTTTTTTTAAATATGCCTTTAATAAAAATAATCATCATAATTACCCTAATGCAGTATCGTTGTAACCGTCACACGTGTGAACCTTCATCCGTCATTTCGCCCCAACTATGTCACCAATAAAAATATTTAAAAGCGGATAAATGTCTTCAGCTGTCACATTTCCAACCACTTAAACAATCTTTAAGGCGTTTTTTTCTTTCACTTAACACGGATCAGAGCGAGACAGCTGGCTCGGAGAGGTCGATAGCTGGATTAAGTCGTTGGTTTTGAATCTGATTAGTAGTTTACGTACTGTGGAACTACTTTTCGATGCGGTGCCGAATGCCTATAGGGATTAATTCCAAGTTTGTCCTAAGCCGGACAAGTCATGTATTTTAATTAGGCGAATACTAATAGCAGAAGATTAAAAGAGTAAATCCGGCGGTGCTTCGCAAGAAAAGATTGGGAATTTTTCTATGTGGAAGTTCTTTGGCTCCCGAATAAAAAGAATTAAGAAAATTCTTCTGGGAATAAAATGCGGGTCTCTTTTTTGTTTCGTTAAACTCCCACCCTACAAAAACAGGAGTGCTGTCAGGGTTAGGTAAAAATACGGGGCAATAAGAGGGCATTTGTCTGAGAAAAGCGTACACCATCAGAGTGGAGCCTTATAAATGTGACAAAAAACAAAAACACTTAAACAGAGCGAAATGGTGGAGGGCCTAAAAAGCAGGGAAAATTCCTAACGAATGTACGTACATAAAATTTGTTGCATTCCTCATCAGTATTGCCACTCATTGCTAATTAACGCCATTACGTAAATTCGTGTTGCTCTAAATTTGGTCATAACACCAACAAGCCAACGGGACATGGCCTAAGGCAGAAAGCGAGCGTAAAAGAATTTCGTTGGCAAAGTTATAATTAATTGACGTTAATTATCTGCCCGGGATTACCAAGATAATCCGAGTCATGCAATTATTCGTACAAAGGTAATTACTACCCTGTCTCCTTTTTTTTAAATTACTCCATTTACAAAAGACAAATAAGTCTGAGCACCAGCGATACAAAGAGGGAAAAGTTTTTATACTTCTGAATTATTCATTACTCGTTTCAGTTTAAAAGACACTTTACGAAAAAATCCATTACACCCACCTTTAATATAAAATGTTAATTTCAGCACAGGACTCCGCAGCCAGCATCAGAATCAAATGCTATATCTAGAAAAAGTTTTTACGATTCTTTAATATGCCGGCCCGTTTCTGGCTGAATAAGCCTAATTTGCATTTGAAAAGCTAAACACAAAGCCTTACCTTTAATCGCCCTTCTTGGAAACTTGGCAAATAACTCCTGGATACCTGTCCTGCTAAATGGAAATAAAAATACACCTTCCTGAACTCAAAACGGTATTAAAAAGTGTTACTCCAGTAGAACCTTCTACGAGTAAGTTTAATCTCGTTAAGTCTGGTTTAAGTTGTTAAACTTGTTCTTCTATGCTACTTTTGTGGATGAAACGCGAGGTGGATATTATGTCAATTGCAATTAGATAGGTCAATAAGATGTAAGGTTTTTGGAGTCATCATATAAAATTAGAAGGTATTAAAATAAGGCAGAAGTGCGTGAGGGGTGGCATTACTACGGGATAGTGTTTAATTAGGCATGTGTGTGTGGTAATTTGTCAATCCATGGATAGAGAGCTTGCAAAGAAGTTGGGTGATTAGTAAATTTATTCTACATTCAAGCATCTACCTCACTAATTACTCGGCAACGCACAAAAAAGTGCTTTGCTAAGTAATTAGTGAGGTGTTATTTTGTTGCGCGGCGAGCAACAAAGTTGTTTTTGCGCACGCGCAACTGCTTTTATACAAACATAACAGCTGGTCAAGTGTTAATTTTACAACTTGGTAGGTATGAAAAATACGTCCATCAGAAGAAACCTGCCAATATAAGGCCGCAAACATCTATTCAACTTGCGTCACAAATTCCTATTTTTTTGTCAGTTCTAAAATGTAGCGTTTTAGATAGGTGTTCGAACTTTGGGATGGGTAAAATTCTATTAGAATTAAATGGGATTAATAAGGGAAGGTAGTCTGAGATGGCTTACTTTTTGGAAATATTCCATACAAAATTGAAATCTTTGTGTGGTTTGGTCATAAGTAGTTTATTCTTGTTTAAATAAGCTTATGTTTTCTAAATAAATGCTTGATTTTTGCATCATACAAATCAGAAAACGAAGTTCTTACAAAAACCATCTCCCCCCATACCCATGGGTAAGGTGGCATACCTCTAAAATCTTATAAAATGATGCACAAAAAAATACAGTTTATGTGCAAAGATTACAAATAACCACTTTGGCTCCTCCGGAAAGGCCAATGCATTTAGCATGACACCACTTGTTACATTTTGACAACGCAGCCACCACTCTTTACTTCTTCATCTCTTGTAAAGGTCATTGCAATAAATGCAAGAGTGATCCTCAGAATTGGGTAGTATTGAAACACGTTTTTCTAGTAAACCAGCAGGCATCTTCTTCCTACGGAGTGATTGCAACATCTGCAACATAAGAAGTGTCCTCATTCTCAGAATTCGATGGTATGGAAACTTGCCTTTTTGCCCAACGCGCAGACTACTGTAGTTCCTTAGCTTTCTTATCTGCTTCCTCAGCTTTGAGTTCAGCAATGCCTGGCGTCGAATTTAAAACTCCTCCAAACTTTCCTTTTTTTTTACGATTTGATCGTTTTGTGACCGCTGCAATCGATAATGGAGCGATTTCGGAGATGTGTAGCTGGGATGGCAACACTGTTGGTGTAGAGCGCCCAAGTTATTCTGGTATGGTTTCAGTTTCTTCATTCAGGAGGGGAGAAATATCGGAGAACCTTAGCTGGGATGGTAAATCTTTTAATTTTGAACATCCAGGTTGTTCTGAGATAGTTTCTGTTCCTACCCATGTTCTTGATGCGTTAAACGAACTTTCATAGGGGTTTCGTTGGATGATAATTGTCGCTCAGTCATATCATCTGTGTGCATTAGTGTACATGCAGGATTGTTTACATCAGTTACATTTGCAGGCGCAAACATCCACTCAGGAAAATGTTTTCATTAAGTGGGAATATTCCAATAGAAACCAATCCACTTTGGTAAGTTTTTTTCAACGGCAGCTTAAATATATTCTTCTTTAAAAATTGCTGCGACTTGCTGATGTATCACTGTACTACCAGGGTGGCTTTTCAACCATGTATTCAATTCTTGATTGTAGAATGTATTTGGTGGTCCACAAAAACCTAACTTTTAGCGGTTGGAGCCTGTGCGTGCATTGGTGGAAGCAGAGGAGAACAACCCCATTATCCTTTGCGTATGTCAAAACATCAAGGCTTTTATGGCTGGGGGGACCGTCTAGGAGCATCAGAACTTTGTTTTCAATTGAAGCGCGTTTGAATCCATCCATCCAGCCTTTCTCTTCGGCATAACGTACAGAACCAGTTGGAGCATTATCAAGAAAATCCAGTTCCATATTCTTCTTAGGAAAAACAAAATCTGGAGGGATGTAATTTCCTAACTCATTAACACCGCAAAGGGTTGTATAGTGATAGCTTCTTTATGCACTGGTTAAAACACCGACTTGTTTACGCCCTTTCGTAGCAAAAATCTTAGTATTTTGAGTTGGCACAATAGTGAAACTAGATTCATCTACTTTATGTATTGGCTGAGGTTGAACAAAAAACTGTTCCATTGCCTGAGACGTTGTATTATTACCAAAAAGGACAATAGCAAAATGAAAGCACTGTGTGAAAGCGTGGTGTGGTCATATATTCGTAATAAAACAAACTTAATAATATACAATGGTTCAAAAGCCAAAAAGCTTTTGGTTTTCAGCCAAAAGCCCCCTTAAGAGAACACTTGCTGTTGCCGATAAATTGAGAATGAAGTGGCTCAGATAAAGGATGGGTGTGGGTGCGCCACCTGTTGAAGATGTGGAACAAGTTTAATATTTTTCTTACACCTGGTATATAACGGGTGCGGAAGTCATTTTTAGCAATAAAATAAGTTCCTCTGCCCTTACTGCATCGATCACGAATGAAAGATTGAACAAAAACGTCAAGCGGAATACATTTCATGCTAAAGAGTTGTTCGAGAAAGTGGTCTTTTTCAAAAACATGGTATACGGGGTGTTCATTATAAAACTTAATCTAGTTGGCTATGAAATGTCAAAAGAAAAGGATGGAGAAATAAAAGTCCATTTATTTTGATTATGTCATCCTTTTCTATCAAAATTTCATAGCCTGCTATATGAAGTTTTATAATGAACACCCCGTCTTAATTGACCTAAGCAATATATCGAAAAAAAACCCGAACATGTTTCGAGGTGTTACATCATTTTTTGTAACCATTTATCAAAAAACCAGTTTGTTTTTTTTTCTGAAAGTTGTGCAAACGAGATTTTTAAGCAAAATTACATCATCTTATTTTCAACTCTGTATAATATCGCCTGAATAATTTAGCTTCTTTAAACATACCCCGTAGAATAGTACGAGGACGGTTCTACTCAAATTCGATTCCCAATCCTTCAACCGTTGAAGTGGTTAATGAGACTGAGATCACCCACTGGTCCTCTAGCCAGATAGGCTTTAGCCCTACAACCTTTTGATTTGCTCATATATACCCCAGGCTACACTAATGTTATCGCGGATATGCTATCTCGGCCCACAATACGTGAGGAACTAGACATACAGCTGGTTGTTCCAGTAGATTTGCCATCCGGCAAAGCTGATGTTATCCGAGCCGAACAGCTTAATGACCCCGAATTAGAGTAGATAGTGACATGCTTTGAAACCCCTGATTTTGAAAGTGTCACCTTTAAGAAGTGAAGTGAACGAGCCTACTTGATGAACAATGGTGACCTTTACCGTTATGCTCCTGGTGTAGATGAGGAACAACCTCAGTTGGTAGTACCAAAGTCTGAAATTCCTCGCATATTAGAAGAGTACCATGCCTTTGAGTGGTCATTGTGGTGCCGAGCGCACCCTGCAATGTATAACCAGACGATATTTTTGACCAGGTATGCGGGGAACAATAACTGAATATATTCATATCATCCATTCAGTTTCCACATCCAATCAGAAGCCTGAAGGCCTATACCAAACCCCTGCTCTAACTCAGAGGTTTGTAGTTTTTTCAATGGAATTATTTGGCCCATTACTAGAAACTAGCGATGGATACAACTGGATCCTAATCATAGAAGCTACAGCAAGCAACTGGATGGAATTATTCCCTTTAACGATTACCAGCTCAGAAAATTGTGCCCGATGCTTAATTGACGAAATCATCCTACGATATGGCGTTACCCGTAGAATTATCTCAGATAATGGCACTCAGTTCCGTTATCTGTTATGCAGCAAGACGCTTTCATCATAGGCCACTTGCTGCATTCTTTTCTGGCAATCTTTGACCCCAGCTTACCACCCAGAATCGAGTCCAGTAGAGTGCAAGAACAAAGATATGAAGACCCAGCTGTCCATTCTAGTAGATCACAAAGATCACACAGAGTGGAAAAGTAAACTGCCCTCTGTTAGGTTCTCGATGAATACTGCTCGAAGCCAAGTGACTGGTTACTTCCCAGCGTATCTCACGTTTCGACCAGAATTGAGATATTTAGGCGATGTCATCAGAGACTAGGATGTTCAGTTAGGATGTCAGTTTATTTAGGATGACAACTTTGTATGCCAGCTAACCCCATATTTGCGAAATATCGGCTGAGTATTACGCGATGCCCGTGAGATGCAGCAGGACCGCTTCAAGAAATACGCAGACCAAAAGCGTCAAGAGTTAGTACACTTGAAAATTCGCCCCGACACGTGATGGGTCCTATCTAATATCCAAGATGGTAACTCCTACCACCTACGAGGTGCCATCTCCTAGTTACCCAAAGACTGCACTCGGTAAATATCACACATCCGCTCTAACCCCTTTCCATATGGGTGATACCAAGATCCCAACCCCAGTTCGTTCGCATAAAAAAAAGGAGACGCCTTTCTGCACTTTCTAATGAACCAACAGATGAGACCGTCGCACCTATGACAACTCGCCCGCAGAGGACGTTCCATCCGCCAAAATATCGGAGGAATTACCCAGCCAATCTGATGTGCTACTTAAGGAGTGCCCCCTTTGGTGATCATCCGGAGTGGACGGCCCCGTGTTAGACCAAAGTGCCACTGCTGCCCATAAGCTGTTACACTTACTCTTCTTCGCCAAGTCAGCTCCTCGAATAAAGGGGGAGAGTTGTAATACCCAATATTCCGTACCTGACGCAGAGTTGGCAGCACTGCGTGACATCCGTGAAACGAGCCAGTCTAACCGTTTCTTACACACAAGACAAACGGTATGTGCTCACTATTCTGTTGTAATATCTTGTCATAATGGCCTTTCCTGGTAACAGTACGAATAGACCCCAAAAATCAATCTTTCTCTTGTTTTTTTTTATCGACTACATCAAGCTACCACCTCAGTCCTCTTGCCAGTGCGCTGGGAAACACCTTTGATGGAACCAAACCTCCTGCATAATCGTAACAGGAACCCTTAATCCCATAACAAGCTCAATAAATTTATCTCTTCTTACTAATTCGATATCTAGCAAATCAACAGCCGACTTTAGCTAAGTATGGGCAAAAATCAATCCAGCCCCTTCTTCTCCTTTTTCCTACAGACCCACTTTAAATGACATTCCAAAGTAGTATTATCTAAATAGGTGTCAGACCAACCCTGCTAAAATCCACAATTATGGCTTTTCAACCATACAAATCCCCTGGAGAGGATGGATTGTGATTGTTCACGACACTTTTACAACAGGGCCTGGAATAACTCGCACCCTCACTAATAAAGCTCTTTAGAGGGATCCTTGCATCGAACTTTATTCCAAACTGTTGGTCCAGGGTGACGGTCGTTTACATACCAAAGATGGGATGGAAGGAAAAAGATCCTAAATCGCTCAGGCCAATCAGTCTAACCTCGTTTCTGCTGAAAAGCTTGGAAAAGCTGCTGGACCTGTACTTGAGGGAGGGAGCGCTATCAACGTACCCTCTCAGTACGGAATAGTATGCTTACCTGGCTAACAAATCAACAGAACTAACACTCCACAACCCTGTGGAAAAAAATCCAAGTTATCCTGGATACAAAGGGTATCGCAGTTGGTATCTTCAATGACATCGCAGGGGCCTTTAATAACGCTATTACAGACTCGCTTCTGAGCACCTGCAAGGCAAGAAGGGTAGAATCAACAATAGCCAACTGGATCCGCAATATGCTAGAATCCAGACAGTCCTTTCACCTCTCCTGTGGTCCCTACTAGTGGACGACCTGCTGGCTACTCTCGAACTATGGGGAGTTCAAGCCTTCTAGACGACATCGTTATCCTCATAAGAAACCACCCAGACCAACAAATCTCTTGAACGTTGCAATAGGTGCTGGATGTGGTACACAGCTGGTGCTGAAAAGAAAACCTAGCAATAAATCCTAGAAAAACTGTGATTGTGCCATTTACCCGAGAGAAGAGGCCTGGACTTTCTGAAACCGCCATCTTTGTTCGGGACGACAATGCCGTTTATCAATGAAGTGAAATATCTAGGAGTTATCCTAGACAAATCACTCACATGGACCCCACATATGACACGAACCGTAGGGAGGGCATTGCTCTCCCTGTGGACGTTTAAGAACCTGTGCCCTAGCTAAACTGTCTTCTCTGCAAAGACAAATATGTCTCTGCATCAAGGGGGCAATGAGAACGACGCCCACGGCAGCCATGGAGCGCATGTTTGACCTGCTTCTGCTTCCAATACTCTTGGAACGAGAGGCAATGAAGGCGACGTACAGGTTGCAACAAGTGGCATACATAACGCCGCAGCCATTCAATGGGGGGACCAACGATGCCCAGGCCGACTTGGAAGGCGTTAGGGTATTGGAAATGGTCTCCGACCTAATGGCGTCAAAACGCTTAACCGACAGCCGCTATGTCGTCTGGATTCCCTCACAGGAAGACTGGGACGAACGAGGCGAAGAAAATGCAAAGGAAAAGAAATCATCATGGAGGGCGCTTCTTCATTAGACATTTTTTGGAACTGTCAGATCAACGTGAAGCCAAGGTAGGTGCCATTTTTTGAATGGTAGGTGCTTACTTCCTTGCTATTTGCACACTGCAAATGGCAGGTAGTACTTGGTACACAGATGGATCCAAGGACCGATGAAGGTGCTGGCGCCGGAGTATACGGGAATTCGGATGGCACCTTCATAGCAGAGAGCCTAGGCACACTCAGTACAGTATTTCAGGCAGAAATACACGCCATTGAGCTTTGTGCCCGACACCTACTAGATGAAGGAGGACACAATAGATCAATAAAGATCTGCTCGGAGAGTCGGGCAGCACTTTTAGCGCTAAAGTCATTGCGTTGCAGCTCCAAAACAGTTTGGAGCTGCAGCAGGACTTTGAACATCCTATCGCAGGACAACCAGCGTCACACTGGTATGGATCCCAGGGCATAGGGGGCACAAAGGCTATGAGAGGGCCAACTCCTTAGCCAGGAGGGCGGCGGACTCGGGATTTGTCGGCCCGGAACCGGTGCTGTGGGTCCCATGCTCCCTGGTCAAGGCTGAACTCCAGAAATGGAGCAATACTAAGTCCCAGGAATGGTGGGAGAGCCTACCCGGGCTAACACACTCCAAAAATTGTATCACAGGAACAAGGAGGGCAAAAGCTCAAACATTCCTCAGACTAAATAGGAGACAAATCAGAGTGGCTACTACACTACACACATGCACAGACTCGGACTGTCCGAGAAAACAGAGTGCCGGCTGTGCTTGGAGGAAGATGAAACGAAAAAAGTCGAGCACGTTCTATGCAAACGCCCGGCCATTGCCAGATCGAGATACTCACTGTTCGGTAACACGATCATTGAGCCTCAAGATGCAAACGAAGTGTCGCCCGAAAGACTCATCAGATTCGTTGAGGGTCTGGGCTTAACGGGCAACACTAGTGGGGCAAGCAGGGGTAAACCTTTCTGGCAACACTTCGGGTGAGCCAAAATAGACCGCAGGTCGCGGTGGAGGACTGTACCTACGTCCACAGCTCACATCGAATACAATACAATACAATACAATCTAAATAGGTTCTGGAATAATAATTGGCCTCGAGAAAAAATCTCGGTGAAGATCGAATTTCCGGGTTCTTACAATGCAACAAAGATCCAAAATAAAGTGCATAATCTTATAAAGTGTTTTTCAAAAATATGGAGGAAAGCCGTCTTCCACTATATGATGCTTTTGGAAGGAGTCATCAATTATGATGCCTGGTGTCTATATAGTTGTTTGTATCGTCCTTCGTGTGCAGTAAATTTGCATAAATATTAATTCTCCCTGTCCGGATGTTATGAATGTTTAAATAAATGATTATCAGGAGCCCGCCCCCGAATGTCGACGAATTAATGCGACCCGGCCCGAGCCGTCACAGATATAATGAAAAATGCACTCGTCGTGACATCCTGTAATTACCAACGTTGCGTGTTCGTCCAAATTGTTTTCTCTTTTTTTGGTATTATGAGGCACAATTTATTATTTATTAAAAACAGACGGTTTCGGGATTAATCAACGTTTTTGGTTATACTACATTTCCCAATGCAGTGTTTTATCATTCAGGTACGTGCCCGTGCCATCATCAGCAGCATTCCGAACAAATTATTATTTCACTTAATTTTCATTCTGAATAGAAGTGTTGCATTTTAAAATAAACATAATGTATCAAAAATAAGTAAGGGAATACTTGCCTACAAACTCATATATTCTGATCGAACTTGCTGTTAACGCTCTCATAAGGAGTTGAACACTGTTTGAACCAGAAACTCTTTACAGAAGGACTTTTTACGCAACGGCCATTAGTATTTTCCTCTCGAGGCTAAAAAGTCCGAAACTTAAAGCCACATAAAACAATCTCCTGGTAAATGGAACATTATAGAAGTAAAAAGTTTGACAATGGACATTCCACGGATCGTTCGCTACCTTAAATGAGGGCAAAAACATATAATAACGAAATCTGTCGTATCTTCATCCACTTCTTGCCAGTGGCGTAGTCCGCAATCAGATCTAGAGTTACTTCTAGAAATTGTATTTCTTTAGGAAATTCTGACTATTTTGTGTAGAAATGTAAAGTGATAAAAAGGAGAAGCCTTATTAAGCTTTTAAGCCTAAGCTTAAGCATAGAACTACGCAGTTGGTTGCTAAAGAAACTCTACGCTCCTGTATATATTTATTTCTTGCTGAAATTGAGAAAAACAAACGGCATAGGGTGATTTATTTCCGATAGAAGTAATTCGTATTTTGTTGCCGATGCAAAAACTAGATCGGGTCAAAACGGCCCTATACGTTGCCTGCTGTCTCGTTGATAGATTGCTGTTCTTGGGCGATCAATTCGTATTATGTATTTGAGAAATCTCAATTTATTTGATAAAAAAGTACGAAGCGGACGGAACAATGGACAAAGAGAAGTTTTTGGAATCTGACCATGCGTTTAATAGCACGTTTCAACCGATTTTGCTTGTTTGTACAACTTTAAATTCAGGTTTTTCTAGCTTCATTACGGACACATTATTTAATTGCCATCGGACGTCAAAAATGTATGGACAGTTTTTCAATACTTCGCAATATTACAATATTGTAATTTATAATTGAAGACTTTGGTTCAAGAACCGGGCAAGTCCATATTTTTTCAATTATAGTGTTTTCATACCAGCATACCAAATATATTAATGTTGCTCATTTTTTTGGTGCAAAACTCAGGCAAATTCGCCTCATTTTAACGGAGTTGCTACACAGAAACCCGTGCCCGGATAGTCAATTTGGGTCAAGATCCGGGCAAGTCCTGGCACCAAATTGAGATTTATTGGTGGTGGGTGATGGGGGAACTTGCAGCCCGTGCAGACGTGTTGATCGAACAAGACATGATTCTAAACCTCAAAGAGCATTTTAAGGACGTTTTTAAAAAGCATATAAGAAGGAAAAGTAAGGAAAGTTTTCGATTTCAACCTACAAAATTTTCAAATACACGGAGAACAGCTCCATCGAATGCTCAGTTACTGCAGGAATTATACATTTCACCCAATTTTCTCTGGTGGCAGATGTCCGGGAATTGTCTCTTCCTGCAGTGACAGCTTACAATAATCCCTTACTGCTGAAGGAAATGAAGGTAGAACACCGTAAAAGTCTTGTGGAAAAATGTTCCGGCATAGCTTATCAAAGGTACTACAAAACCGTTTTTGGAGAAGTACCAGAACCATCAAGTACCGAATATGATATAGGGTCCGAGGAAGAGCCGAATAAGGGATATGAAACCGACTTTTCATTTATTTAAAAAAAGACTTGTTTTCCGTTTTTTTTTTTTTAATAAATATTCGCCGATCACCTAGATGTTTTTATAGTTACATGCTAATTTGGTGCAAGAAACAGGCAAGTCCAAATTTTTAAATTTTTTTTTACCATCATGAAGTCACTTTATATCTACCAGTTCTTGTTTACCAAACTACTAAATGGTACTACAAGTAATTGAGACTTTATCGTTATTTTATAAATTGTTCTGCCAAAATGGCGAAGTTATTTCCATCTCCTGAAAAAAGTTGACTTGCCCGGTTCTTGCACCAAGGTCTTCAATTTGGAGCTCTGTGGCCAATAAAATAATTGACACAAAAATTGATTACAATTTTTATTTCAAAATTTTGACCGACAATATAATTTTTGTTTTCAATTTTCATCTAGAAATGTGTTCATCTTTATAGTTACAGTTTTGTATGTGAATACTAATTAACAACAATAAACAATACAGGGTGACCACGACAACTTTGCCTAAAGTTTTTGGTTGTGTATGTAATAAGCCTGGCTTAAGAAGCCCCGCTCGGAGATGAAGTTGTTTAAAAATTGGACCAAATGAGCAAGTAACCCATTGCATGCGCATCGAGCATTTGCTATAGTGCCCCTATTCATCACGTTTTTTTTTGTCTATTTTTTTGCTAGAATTCTTAGTTTTAATTTCAGACTGTATTTTCACTTTGATTTCAGTTTTATGATATATCTCATCATATTTTTTCAGAAACCTTTAGTAAAATGACGTAGGTACTTGTCGAAGACGTACTGTTATGGATACAGAGAAGTTATATAACAAACCTTATTCTTAAATGCTATTGGGACACTAAACACTTGGAATCGTTACTCATAAATAGACGTATAATTTACTGTTGTCTTTTGAACGTGTCCACTCACTAAAGGGCCGTTTTGTAAGAAAATAGTCAATTACAAAAGTTTATGTCATGTCCTAAAAGTGTCTATGGTGTTCGATTTTAAAAACGCGTTAAAAAAGTTTTTAATAGTTTTATTGCGCGTATTATGTGCCGAAACGGTGTGGGATTATAATACGTTTGACATGGAAACTACAAAAATAACAACAAATGATATAATTCTGATTTTCCAGTTTGGACGACGTAAATCAATGATACTACTAATTTGAATTTCATTTCGGATAATATTCAAAATTGTACTATTTAGTATTTTGTACCGGTTGCAGCAATTTAGTTCAGAATTTCGTAGGGTTACTTAATGTAAGTTTTTTTTTTTGATAATATTAAGCTCTACTTAAGGAATGTAACTAACAATTTTGATTTTGAATTATTTATTGAGTATTTCGTTTGCCGCCCACGTGCACTTAAGCACTATTTTATTTATAATTAAGAAGGAGGTTGACGTTTTGGTCCTTCGAGCGAAATACTCCAGTTTCCTGTCTGATTAGCCAGATTGGTGCGAACGGTAACTGTGAGAAACTGCTACTGAGCTAATCCTTTAGCCTATTGCTCATTCCAGTGCTGCCTCATGATTAGATTTGATCTAATTTGATATCACCCCACAATTTTAACCATAAATAGTTATTAATTATCGAGTTGTCAAGAGTGTCAGCTGCCATCCAGTTCTAAATCGAAGGAGAGCTGTATACTCTACACGAAGTTTACAGGTTGTGGCGTATTTTAAAGATAAAAGTTAGCAAAGCACACACACTATGCCAACGGGAGATATGAGTAGGTGGAGAGCTAGGTCATGGTTCGATATGACATATAAAGGCTGAAGATCAATCCAATTAACTGACTTAAACCTGTCAGTTGGGCGCCATTCAAATTATAGATTATGGCCATAATATTGAAATTAAGAAAATTATTATAGACAGTAATGGATGGATGGTTTGATCACCTAAACCAAAGTAAAACCAACAGGGATTATTAAAATTGATCAATTGTTTTATTTACGAAGGTGTTAGTACTTACCTATGGTTGGTGTCAATTTGAACATTTGGCCAGCTTGCAGAGCTCTCTCACTAGCTGAGGTAGAGGATCAGTGCAACACATGGGGAATACTGGACGGTTTAAAACCTAAGAGCCATCACCGTCACTAATAGCTCCATCTTCGGCAAGGGGACTCAGTAACTGGACGGTTTAAGACCTAAGAGCCATCATCGTCACTAACGGCTCCATCTTCGGCAAAGGGGCTTAATGGATGGTAGTTGTAAAATAAAAAAAAGGTATTGGGTTCCAGCACTCAAACACTAGAACCTGGAACCCTACAATCAAGAACTAGGAACTTGAAACTAGGACCTAATTGAACAATGATAGGCTTAAATAAGTTTAAATTAATTAAAGAAAATCTTACCCCAAAATAAGTGAAATTTACTGTAGCCACATGGCCAGGCTGTAGCCGTTTAGGGACAGGCTCAGGTCCGGTGTGCCCTGGACGATGGTCAAGATGGAGAAGGGACCGTCAAAGGTTTAACCTTTTCCACATGGGCTTAAAATTGGTCAAAACGAAATTAACATGTCAAAAGGGGGAATTAAAATAAGAAAAAGAGCCGCCAAATATGAAAATTCAGCAGTTGCTGTTAAATAAAAGATAAAAATTTAGAGAAATATCTGATGAGCACAGGAATAAAATTCGGGAATCTAAGGATGAAATTTGGCAATGTTGTAAGGACAGCATAATCAACCAATATACACACGTCAACGTCTAAGAGTTGACAATTCGGGGACCTCCTCTTTAAGGGATTTCTAGCCAGAATGTTTAAGGTACTCCGTGAAAGTAGTTTTCTGGTAAGATAGTTCAAAGTACTCTGCGACAGTCAGCATGGGCAAACATGTCCCATGCAACCATGACCCAATGATTGATAGCTTCTTAGGAAGTAAAAAGGTACGAGGTGTGGTATAAAATTATGAATGACGTGCCAGTAGATTTTCATTCTTAAAAGGAAAACGCTACAAGGTTACAACCACACATAAATCTATGACCCATTTATCTTATTACGACTCTAACCGATTCCCTAGGGGTAGCCTGACGCCTATACAGGATGTACTAGCACGAGCCCAATTTACGTAAAATATTACAGAATTCTTTTGATAGAAGAAAGTAGGTACCCATTTTGGCCAGGTCCTAAAAACCACTACTCCTTAGATCTCTAGTGAAAATTCTTTTTTCTACGAGCGTTTTTAATATATCACTTTCCCGCACGCCTTTTATTTTCGAAAACGTCACAAGAATTACTGATTTATAATATAATTTAGACTTTATAGTCTGTCTATCTAGATAAGTGCACCTGCCTTACAGCCGTGCCAAACAATTTTATCTATTTTAAGAAACTATTACGCTTGCCTTTATTGATTTTTGATACAAAATATACCCATAAAATACGTACTTTTTATTCTAATGTCACCAGTTCATGCCTGAAACATTACGTCACACCAACAATCACACCACGTTTTTGTCATTACAGCCAATTGATTCTTGATTAATTCAACTGTCATACTGTTGACAAAGATAAAGTTGTTTATGTATTGTATGTTTATTCCTTGGGAATTGGCTCGTAGAAAAAATATTGTTCCTAACTCGTGCGGAAAGTGTCTCTCCCGCACGCTGTCTGACGAGTATCACTTTCCGCACTAGTTAGGAAAATAACTATTTTTCTACGATCGTGCTTAATATGTCACTTTCCCGCACGCATTTTGTTTTAAAAAGTTTTATTTTCCCGCACGGCGTGCGTGAAAGTAAATGTAGCGTGCGGGAAAGTAAATATTTAAAGAATGACTGATTTATAATGTAATTTAGACTTTATAATCTGTCTGTCTAGATAGGTGCATCTGCCTTACAGCCCTGCCAAACATTTTTATCTGTTTTAAGGAACTATTATGCTTGCTTTTATTGATTTTTTATACAAAATATACCGATAATATAAGTACTTTTTATTCCAATGTCCCCAGTTCATGGCTGAAATATTACGTCGCACCAACAATCACACCAAGTTCTTCTAATAACAACCAATTGATTGTTGATTAATTCAGCTATCATACTATTGACAAAGATAAAGTTGTTTATGTATTGTATGTTTATTCATTGTCTTTGTTACAATGAATTGGCTCGTAGAAAAAATATTGTTCCTAACTCGTGCGGAAAGTGTCTTTCCCGCACTCGTCTGCTGCCCGAACTCCGCTTTGCGTCGTTCGGGCATCGGCAGACAGCGTGCGGGAAAGTATCACTTTCCGCACTTATTAGGAAAATAACTATTTCGGTCCTTCAAGCTAATAATTTCCCTCAAAAAAATTAAACATTTTTTAAAGATTTTCAAAACGGATCTGTAAAGACAACTTTTTAAAATAACATGTTTGGCTCTTGGAGCTTGTCATTTGTTCAATTCAATCATCATCAATTCGCTTTTTTATAGTAATTGATCTACACAACACACATACACAAATAAAGGGTCAAAGTATTCCCAAAAGAGCGGAAAAAATCCAAAAAGTTTTCCTTTGTTGTATAGATTTGCTCTAGAACTCCATTTGTTTTAAGAACACATCTAATTCCAGGCAAGTTCAATACTTTTGCTTTAACTGAGCAACACAATTACTATAAAAAGATTAGAATAGTCATTCCTAAATATAATTTTATAACTTCTAAATAAAATGGCAAGTTTTCGGTTCTTCGAACTTGCCATTTTTCCAGAAAATTCATTGAAGTTCTACAAACCCTCTGAAATTATTTAAACACAATTGATTTACACAACACAAAAGTAAAAATATCAAAAATTCTCAAAAATTGCTTTTTTGGTGCTACGAGCTAAACATTTTTATCGAAAACGAAACAGAAAAAAAGTTCCAAAACGCTTCTTGAACCCGATCTAATAAAAGTTCTTTCTTACATATTTTTGCTAAGTTTCGTAGAATATCGTTGAAAGACAAAATTACTAATAAAAGTATAGAAAAATCATTTATCAAATATAAATTTTAGTTGTTTGAGCTTGCCACTTTTCCAAAAAAGTCAATAAAATTCCAAAATCATTTAGATTTATATACAATAATTTGCTTTTCCTGTGCAATGGATTTACACAACACACAAGTAAAGAGTAGCAACTATTCTCACAAATTACATTTTTGGACCTTTAAGCTGACAATCTGTCAAAAAAAAGAAATATTAAAGGAACTGCTTGATATATATTTAATAAAATTTTCCTATCGTATCATATCATTATACTATAAAAATACTGATAGAAGTGAAGAATAATAGTTATTTTTTAAATATAATTTTTAGTTCTTCTAACCTGAACTAACCTGAAATTTTTATTTTCAACAATTTGTTTTTAATTAACAATTAATTGATCGACACAACACAAAAGTAAAAAGAGTATCAACTATTTTAAAAAATTACATATTTGGTCTTTCGAACTTTTTGTAAAAAAAAAAACAGGAAAAGTCCACAAAGCGTCTTGAAACAGATTTTTTACAAGAATTGTCAGTTCTAATATGTAATTGTGGTTCTTTGGGTTTGCAATTTTTTTCACAAAAGTATAAAAATTCTGAAACTCTGCTGCGAAATTCATATTTTTCAATTTGTTTCTTTTTTGAAATTGATCCATAGATAGAGTGTCAAGTAGAGATTTAACAGAACCCGGTTTTATTACCCAGCCAAAAAAAAAAATAAAATAAGGGGTGCTCATTTGCAAACGTCGCCTAGTAGGCTGTGAAATGTGTAGCGAAGTTACTATTTTTTTTTATTATGCGCAAAAGCTTCCTCATACTTGGGAACTCACCTCAACATGTCAAATAAATGTAACCTAGGCTTAACACATTATTGCTAAGGTGACATCAGGTATCCAAGGAGTCGTTTATCCAAATAGCTATAAAGGCACGCATTTACCCAATTAACAGCAGTCCGTCGCCAGCCATCCTGGGAGAACACCTCCTCCTAAAACCAGACCTGATACCTGAACCTGATGTCCTATTCCGAGCCTGAGAGTAAGTTACAGGTTAAAGGGGAAACCAACTTACTTTATAGTTGAGGTTAACTAAATCAGTGAGAATTTTGGTTTAAATCTCATATAAGAAAGATACAGCTGGAAATCACGACCATAACCCCCTTTATATTTCCGCCTCCAAACTGATCCGAATATCCTTACCCATCATTTCCGATTCAGAGGTATTTAGTAGTTTATAGTTCATTGGGTATAATAATCGTTAAAACGTATTAGCATTTATAAATATAAACACCGTTTCGCAACTTGTTGTTTTGTGGTTCCTGGGTGAAAGATTGGATGTCAACTGTCTAAACTGTCAAAAGCCTAATAGGCATTTTCTAACGAATCGCTCCGTTTACACCACCAGTAGAACTTGAACCCTCTCTCCGTCTGTCTAAAAGCTACCCTGGAGCAAGTGGGCCCTTCACCACATTAATCCGAAGGGTGGCGCCCGAGTTAGTCGTAGAAGATCACCGACGCAGCACGAGAGCAAACGATCTGATTGACACCAGCTTTATAACAACTATTGTTGAAGCAACGAAACGGCACTACAAATGTCAAAAGAAAAATATGAAGGAGCAAAAGTCCATTTACTTGAATTGTCATCTATCTTCATCTGCTAGATGAAGCATGCTAGATGAATCCTGCTAGTTGAATGCCTGCTAGATGAAGTTTTCTAATAAACACACCATAGAGTCATATAAGTGTCTACAAAATGTTACTTTCAAGAATAAATAAAGCACTAGAGGAAAAATTGTCGTGTGGTTTTTGGATTTTTTTTATGAATGTGGACAAAGAAAATATATACATAATTAAATACGTTTATTTCATTATCACAACATTTAACATATTTAATACTACAATAAATCTTATAAATTCATTATTCACTAATATTAAAAAAAACATGGCCACACACCGGTTTAACCTGTTTCTAAAAGCTACTTATCCGCCACTTCTCCAATAATAACTATTTTTATTTCATTCATTGGTTTTTTAAAATACAAAAATTGAAATATAAAAGAAAAATCGTTTTATAAATGAGAATATCTTTTGATGGCAATAAATTCACTCAGTTAACATACTTAAGTACCTATCTAAAACTTATGCTATACCCATTACATAGCTACATGGTACAAGTTAGGTTGTCTTCAGTTGCGTCAGGCTCCAACTTCACTAGTAGTTCTCTCACATGAACTTTGACCTTATTAAACAGATTTATGCACAAATAGAATGACCGTTTTTTGAGTTTAACTGAAAACTTTTTGTGCAATAGGGAGCTCGATAATTTGAAGAGATACGTCGAAGGTTAAATTAGGGCAAAGTTGTGACGTTTTCAAATTTTTAAAATTGCTTATTTTGAAAATATTCGCAAAGCAATGAAATTTTGGAAAAATGTTTTATTTTTTGTAGTCTTAAATTAAAAAGTTAAACTTCGCTGCAACTTTTTTTCTCTTCAATGTGATATTTTCAAATTTAAAGTCAAACGTTTTGTTTTTATGTAATCAGCCTCAACCTAATTTTTTTAAATAGGTTTCTGGATTTTTTATATCGAATTTTGAATCTCCTTTCAATTCTGCATTTGGTGATATGCCACAATTAATAATTCTCTAAACTTTTAGGTTAGATTGGGTCTATTCAATATTAGGTTTTACGGATGTTTTTTTGAAATTCACAAGAAAGAGGGCATCAAATTAAGTAGTGTTATGGAAAAATATTTTCGGATGAACCATATTTGTTCTAGATTTTTTTTTTTATATATATTATAATAGAAGATGACATGAATTATAATACCTAAGTGTATAGCCTTTAAATAACCGTTTAAAAAAAAAAACGGTTCTTTTATTCTTTCTTCTTCTACCTGTTTCATATTAAGTACGGGTAATAGCAATGTTACGTCAAATAAAAAAAAAAATAAAGAAAACTCCACAAATCTAAACTGCCCTCTTTGATCAAATAGATGAACTTACAGTGCTACAAGCTACAAGTTTACCTCAGTTATGATGACATTGAGATTGGATTTGTTAAAAAGATTCTTCTTCTTGTGGTTCCTATCCGTTACGGATGTTGGCAATCAGCATGGCGAGCCTAACTTTGTTTACGGCAATGCGGAAGAGTTCGGTTGATGTTTTTCCGGTCCACTTCCTGAGGTTATGCAGCCAAGATATTCTTCTCCTTCCTGGACCTCTTCTCCCATCGAGTTTTCCCTGGATGATTGTCTGGAGTAAGGAGTACCTGGAGTCGTTTCTCATGATGTGGCCCAGATATTGCAGTTTTCGGATCTTGATGGTGTTCATAATTTCTTTTTGTTTATTCATCCTTCTTAGTACCTCTTCATTAGTGATATGTTCGGTCCATGATATCTTCATCATTCTTCGATAGAGTCGCATTTCGAAGGCTTCTATTTTCTTGGATGTGTTTTCATTGAGTGTCCAAGATTCCGTCCCGTATAAGAGGATAGAAAAGATGTAACATCTGAGAAGTCTCATTTTTGTTTCCAGTGTAAGATCATGGCTTCTGAAGAGTTTGCTCATTTTGTTGTAGGCGGCTGTGGCTTTGGCGATTCGTGATTTGATTTCTTGAGTTGCGTCCCAGTTCTCGTTTATACGTGTTCCCAGGTACGTGATGTGTGGTACTCTCTCTATTGGTTGGTTGTTGATGGATAACTGGATGTTGTCGATCTTGTTTTTGCTAATGACCATAATTTTGGTCTTTTGTATGTTTATGTCCAAACCATATTCCTTACTAACTCTTGCTATTTTGTTGATAAGTTGTTGTAGTGCTTGTGGGCTATCTGCGAACACGATGGTGTCGTCCGCGTATCTTATATTACTCAATTTCTTCCCATTTATTGAGATGCCCTCCTCTTCTTCGTCGTCGAGCGCTTCTTTAAAAATCTGCTCGGAGTAGATGTTAAATAGCAGGGGTGAGAGTACACAGCCCTGCCTCACTCCTCGCATTATTTTGACGGCCTCAGTTGTTTCTCCGTCGACTCTTATTGTTGCCGACTGGCCCCAGTACAAGCTACTTATGATATTCAGGTCGTTGGTATCGATCCCTGTCTTCTTTAATATTTCCATCATTTTGCCATGTTGAACCCGGTCAAATGCTTTGGCGTAGTCAATTAAACAACAGTAAACGTCAAGGTTAACGTCTCTGCATCTCTGGACAAGGACTTGGACAGCAAAGAGTGCTTCTCTGGTTCCCATCGCATTGACGAACCCGAACTGGTTTCGAGAGATTAGGTTCTCGCATCGATTGTATATTCTTTTATGGATGACTTTGAGAAAGGTTTTCAGCAGGTGGCTCATCAGACTTATCGTTCGATATTCTTCACATCGTTTTGCGCCTTGTTTCTTTGGCAGTGCAATGAACTCTGAGACTAGCCATTCTTGTGGTATTTTACCTGATTTGTAGATGTTGTTGAAAAGTTTGGTGATCTTCTTTAATCCATTTTCGTCTAGAAGTTTCAGGAACTCTGTCTGGATGTTGTCAGGTCCTGCTGCTTTTCCTTCTTTGCTCTGCTCTATAGCTGCCCTCACTTCTGATTCCATTATTTCTGGCCCACTCTGTGCATTACTCCGGGGATCTGGGGGGCTCTCTCTATTATCCTCAAAGAGGTGCTCTACGTACCTAGTCCACATCTTCTTCTTCTCTTCCATGTCTACAATGATGTTTCCATTAGCGTCAACTAGTTTCCCTAAGTTTGTATTCCTTCTTTGTCCAGTGACTTCTTTCACCTTCCGGTGGACGTTAAAGTAGTCATATTTCAACTGCAGTGCCTCTATCTCCTCACAGTTCTCTTTCTGTTCCTTTTCTTTAGCCATTCGTATTTCGTTCCTTATGATGTTGTTTATCCTTTTGTATTCTATGGTGTTATTCTTGTTCAATCTTCTCTCTTCCATTAGTTTTAATATGTAATCTGTCATCCAGGTTTTCTTCCTTACTCTTTGTCCGTTCTCCTTTAGAATAGTGTTCTTAATGTGTTCCACTTTACTTTTCAGGTGATTCAAGTGTTCTTCTACTGAGCTATCTTCTGTTGTTTCTGCCATTGCTGCATTCAGCTCTTTCTCTACACATTCTTTGATCTTCCCGTTTTTCAGCTGTCTTAGGTTAACTTTTAATGGAGCAGCTTTCTTTATCTTCTTCATAACCACTTTGAATCTTCCGATAACTGGCACGTGGTCGGTTCGCATATCTGCTCCCGGGAAGGTTCTCATACTTAAGCAGCTGTTTCTGTACCGCTTGTTGACTAGTACGTAGTCTATTTGATTCCTGACTATTCTCCCAGGTTTATCAAGGGGCGATCTCCATGTGTATAAACGCCTCGGTGGTTGTTTGAACTGTGTGTTGAGGACTACAAGGCCGTGTTCGTCTGTAAATTTTTCGAGCATATCTCCTCTCTCATTCCTCTTTCCCAAACCGAAAGACCCGATGAGCTCGGTTTTTTCTCCAGCTCCCAACTTTGCGTTAAAGTCCCCCATGATGATGTTAACTTCTTTTTTGGGTTGCCTCTCGAGTATTTGGGCGACATTCCTGTATAATTCTTCAACTTCCCCTTCATCTTTATCTGCAGTGGGGGCATAAATCTGGATGATGTTTAGATTTACTGGTCGGGCGTTAATCTGTATTAGAAGGACTCTTTCTGAGAATGGGACAAAGTTTATGACACTCTGCGCTATCTCCTTGGTGACAACAATGCCTACCCCATTCAGAAACTTACCATCTTGTGTTCCTGCATAGTACACTCTGTGTTAGTAGTTCTTTAGGCAATAATGTACCTGAACTAACCCAAGCAAAACTAAACTAACCTGAACCAACGAAAACTGACCTGAACTAATCAGAACTAACATGAAGCAACCAGAATTAATCTGACCTAAGAAGAGCTAATCAAAAATTAACCTAAACCAAAACTGAACTAACCTGATATAATCAAAACTAATCTAAACTAACCTAAAAAGGAAACTGAACTGACCTGAACAACAACAGTCATAAAAGACAAGTAAGACTGGACTAACCAAATCAAAGAAAAACATGACTAAAGTAACCTAACCAAAGGAACAATAGAACTGAACTACTACCTTGAACGAAGTAAACCTGAACTAACCTAACCAACAGAGCTTACACTTTATGTGTAGCAAGCAACTCTGTAGCGGCCCTAAAGGGCCTCTGCAACAAAAAGCAAAAGACAAGTACAACTGGACTGATCGAACTAAAGGAAAAACATAACTAAACTAACCTAACCAAAACAAAAACAATACTGAACTAATCAAAGGCAAAATAAAACTAAACTAACCTAACTAAGAGGTCCAAAGGCACTTCTCAGGGGCTGCTGTTTACAGCAGCCACTGAGGCACCAGTTAAACCTGTGCTTTAGGACAAGTGTAACTGAACCAACTAAACCAAATGAAAAACAGAACTAAACTAACCTGACCTAACCAAAGGCAAAGTAAAACTGAACTAACCTAACTAAAACCAGGAATAACCTAACCAAAGGAAAAACATAACTGACTAACCTGAACCAACTTAACCAAAAGCAAAGTAAAACTGAACGAGAGTTTTACTTTGCCTTTGGGAAGTGTCGCCAGAACGTAGGGGACATTATGGGATCCGATTCATAACTACCCTCTTCTGAAAAAGTCTAGTTTCTGGATTTTGAGGGAGGAACTGGCAACCTAGCTGCTCTAATAGGTAACAGCCACCTATAACGCGAAGTAAATAAATTGAACTTAATAACGAATGCGCCATGGGGCATTAAAATGTAAATAAACCGTTCAATTTTTTTGGCACTTTTTTATTATTTTTTTCACTACAAATACGAATAATCCGCAAATTTTTTTGCTCTAAACTACTTAATTTGATGCCCTCTTTATTGTAAATTTCAAAAAACTGCAACTTTTTTTCTCTTCAATGTGATATTTTCAAACTTAAAGTCAAACGTTTTGTTTTTATGTAATCAGCATCAATCTAATTTTTTTAAATACGTTTCTGGATTTTTTATATCGAATTTTGAATTTCCTTTCAATTCTGCATTTGGTGATATGCCACAATTAATAATTCTGTAAAATTTTAGGTTAGATTGGGTCTATTCAATATAAGGTTTTACGGATTTTCGATGTTTTTTCGAAATTCACAAGAAAGAGAGCATCAAATTAAGTAGTTTTATGGAAAAAAATTTTCGGAAGAATCATATTTGTTCTAGAAATTTTTTTTATATCTTATAATAGAAAATGACATGAATTATAATACCTAATTGTATACCCTTTAATTAACCGTTTTTTTTTAAACGGTTCTTTTATTCTTTCTTCTTCTACCTCTTTCATATTAAGTACGGGTACCTAACTATTTTTTTGAACCACCAAAAAAAAATTAAAGTGATAAAACACGACATTTTTGAATTCACAATAATTACGTTTTCTCGAGCAAACGAATAAGCAGCGTTGCTAAATGTTACGTCAAATAAAAAAAAATAAAGAAACAACACCACAAATCTAAGCTGCCCTATTTGATCAAATAGATGAACTTACAGTGCTACAAGCTACAAGTTTACCTCAGTTATGATGACATTGAGATTGGATTTGTTAAAAAGATAAAAAGGCAATAATGTACCTGAACTAACCCAAGCAAACTAAACTAACCTGAACCAACGAAAACTGACCTGAACTAATCTGAACTAACATGAATTAACCAGAATTAATCTGACCTAAAAAGAGCCAATCAAAAATTTACCTACACCAAAACTGAACTAACCTGATATAATCAAAACTAATCTAAACTAACCTAAAAAGGAAACTGAACTGACCTGAACAACAACAGTCATAAAAGACAAGTAAGACTGGACTAACCAAATCAAAGAAAAACATGATTAAAGTAACCTAACTAAAAGAACAATAGAGCTGAACTACTACCCTGAACTAACCAAAGGCAAAGTAAACCTGAACTAACCTAACCAACAGAGCTCACACTTTATGTGTAGCAAGCAACTCTGTAGCAGCCCTAAAGGGCCTCTGCAACAAAAAGCAAAAGACAAGTACAACTGGACTGATCGAACTAAAGGAAAAACATAACTAAACTAACCTAACCAAAATAAAAACAATACTGAACTAACCTGAACTAACCAAAGGCAAAGTAAAACTAAACTAACCTAACTAACAGGTCCAAAGGCACCTCTCAAGGGCTGCTGTTTACAGCAGCCACTGAGGCACCAGTTAAACCTGTCCTTTAGGACAAGTGTAACTGAACCAACTAAACCAAATGAAAAACAGAACTAAACTAACCTGACCTAACCAAAGGCAAAGTAAAACTGAACTAACCTAACTAAAACCAGGAATAACCTAACCAAAGGAAAAACATAACCGACTAACCTGAACCAACTTAACCAAAAGCAAAGTAAAACTGAACGAGAGTTTTACTTTGCCTTTCTGAAGTGTCGCCAGAATGTAGGGGACATTATGGGATCCGATTCATAACTACCTTCTTCTGAAAAAGTCTATAGTTTCTGGATTTTGAGGGAGGAACTGGCAACCTAGCTGCTCTAATAGGTAACAGCCACCTATAACGCGAAGTAAATAAATTGAACTTAATTACGAATGCGCCATGGGGCATTAAAATGTAAATAAACCGTTCAATTTTTTTGGCACTTTTTTATTATTTTTTGCACTACAAATACGAATAATCCGCAATTTTTTTTGCTCTAAACTACTTAATTTGATGCCCTCTTTATTGTAAATTTCAAAAAACTGCAACTTGTTTTCTCTTCAATGTGATATTTTCAAACTTAAAGTCAAACGTTTTGTTTTTATGTAATCAGCATCAATCTAATTTTTTTAAATACGTTTCTGGATTTTTTATATCGAATTTTGAATTTCCTTTCAATTCTGCATTTGGTGATATGCCACAACTCATAATTCTGTAAACTTTTAGGTTAGATTGGGTCTATTCAATATAAGGTTTTACGGATTTTCGATGTTTTTTCGAAATTCACAAGAAAGAGAGCATCAAATTAAGTAGTTTTATGGAAAACATTTTTCGGATG
Source organism: Taphrorychus bicolor (assembly GCA_951812265.1). Classification (NCBI taxonomy): domain Eukaryota; kingdom Metazoa; phylum Arthropoda; class Insecta; order Coleoptera; family Curculionidae; genus Taphrorychus; species Taphrorychus bicolor. The sequence continues at coordinate 10,666,954 of OX638297.1, forward strand.
AACTATATTTGTTCTAGACTTTTTTTTTTATATCTTATAATAGAAAATGACATGAATTATAATACCTAATTGTATACCCTTTAAATAACCGTTTTTTTTTTAAAAAAAAAACGGTTCTTTTATTCTTTCTTCTTCTACCTCTTTCATATTAAGTAAGGGTACCTAACTATTTTTTTTGAACCACCAAAAAAAAAAATTAAAGTGGTAAAACACGACATTTTTGAATTCACAATAATTACGTTTTCTCGAGCAAACGAATAAGCAGCGTTGCTAAATGTTACGTCAAATAAAAGAAAAATAAAGAAACAACTCCACAAATCTAAACTGCCCTATTTGATCAAACAGATGAACTTACAGTGCTACAAGCTACAAGTTTACCTCAGTTATGATGACAATGAGAATTGATTTGTTAAAAAGATAAAAAGGCAAATGTACCTGAACTAACCCAAGCAAAACTGAACTAACCTGAACCAACGAAAACTGACCTGAACTAATCAGAACTAACATGAATTAACCAGAATTAATCTGACCTAAGAAAAGCTAATCAAAAATTAACCTAAAACAAAACTGAACTAACCTAAACTAACCTAAAAAGGAAACTGAACTGACCTGAACAACAACAGTAATAAAAGACAAGTAAGACTGAACTAACCAAATCAAAGAAAAACATGACTAAAGTAATCTAACCAAAGGAACAATAGAATTGAACTAGTACCCTGAACTAACCAAAGGCAAAGTAAACCTGAACTAACCTAACCAACAGAGCTCACACTTTATGTGTAGCAAGCAACTCTGTAGCGTCCCTAAAGGGCCTCTGCAACAAAAAGCAAAAGACAAGTACAACTGGACTGATCGAACTAAAGGAAAAACATAACTAAACTAACCTAACCAAAATAAAAACAATACTGAACTAACCTGAACTAACCAAAGGCAAAGTAAAACTAAACTAACTTAACTAACAGGTCCCAAGGCACCTCTCAGGGGCTGCTGTTTACAGCCAGTTATGGTTGGCCACTACAATTAGGCAGTAGTACTCTTTTTAATTTTGTTTTAAAACTAGTGAGAGAGTGAGCATTTTTGACGTTCGTCGGAAGAAGATTATACAGGCGGCGTCCGGCCGAGACTGGAGAGCTACGATATAGCTCTAGACTTGCCTTTGAAAGGGAGATATTATTTTTATGTCTTGTGTTGTATGAGTGATAAAAGCAGTTCATTCGTAGATCACTTTTACTTTTGTGAAGTGAGCAGTTTTAGTAGGTAGACAGGGGTCAGTGTCAGCAAATTCTCCCGACGGAAGACACCCCTACATGATGCATTGTGGTCCAATCCAAACATCATGCGGACGATACGTTTCTGAGCTACAAACACCCTACACACATCCGATGCCTGACCCCACAGTATGATATTTCGATACGAAATAGTAGAATACACATATGCGTAATACACAGTAAGAAGAAACTCAGTACCAATGTGTTTCTTTGGAGAGTTAATCAGATATCCCTTGTTCAGTTTAACACAGACCTTTTCAATCTGAAAAGACCATGAGAGGCAGGAATCAATGGACACGCCCAGAAAGTCCGAGACTTCGCTCAGATTTAGCTGATGCCCAGCAAAATTTAGTACGCCGTTACAAGGGTCTCGACGAGATGGTTTAAACTCCATGCAAACGGTTTAGAGTGGTTGATCATCAACCTATTGGCATTACACCATTCAGAAAATTCACGCAAAACTGTCCCAGCTCTGGACGGAAGTTCGACTTCGTCAGCGCCGGACACTACAATATTTGTATCGTCAGCATACAGAAACACTTTACCCTGACTGATGTGGTCAGGCAAGTCATTTATGAATGAAACAAAAATAAGTGGTCCCAAAACACTACCTTGCGGAGTGCTCAAGTCAAGGTTATAGAGATTAGAGTCAAGTCCATCCACCCTGACCACAAAGTTGCGATCGGTCAAACATGACTTGATCCAATCATTAATTGGACCCCGGATTCCAAGATTAAAGAGTTTAGACGACACGAAGTTTTTATCAATCGTGTGGAATACAGGCTTTCCAGTACATGTTGCTCAAGCTCCGTACAACCAGTCTCGGTAGATCGTCTCTCTCGAAATCCGTGTTGGCCTGCAGTTACTAAGTCATATTTATCAAAAAATATTTTAATTCTGTCATGAATAAGTTTTTCAAATATTTTAGAGAAACAGTTCAAAATTGCTATTGGCCTGTAATTTTCCCTATTTTGAGGATCACCCTTTTTATAAATGGGAACAACAACTGCGGTTTTTAATCCTTCAGGAAACACACCGGCATTTACAGATGAATTAAATAGTGGTGCCAGAATGTCGGCAATATTGTTAACAATTCTCTTCAAACACATCGTCCGGTCCCGTTGAATGTTTTGAGGGTAAGCTCAAAACTGTGTCAAAACAAAAAAGACGCTATTTGGACAGTTTTCTCTACTCAGAGAACACTTTTCCGACATTCCGTCCCGAGAAAACGAGCTCAGTTTAGTTTTAACAACCGTGTAATCTATTTAGAATTTTCCAAGTTGTTTTTGACCTTCTAGCAGAGTGATAAGTGAAGTTATTAAAATATCTAACTTTCCCATTTCGAATCCTTTTGCTTAGTTCATTCTTAAAGTTGCGATATTCAATGGCAACTGCCTCGATGCTGCAGGTATTCCTGAGCCAGTTAAGCTCTCTAAGACGGCCAAGGTCTAGACGCAGTTCGAGTGGGAAGGGTACATATACGGGGTGGGAATTCTTTACATATCTACTAGGTCTACTAGGTCTTTCATATCTACAGAACATTATACAACTTTGTTATTTTAAATTAACCACCATGTATATTTTTGCACTTTTGGTTTCTAGTCATGACCTCGTTCAGATTGTTAACCGTTTCCAAAATATTGACGGTTGAAAAATGACACCTTTTATATACCTTTTGCAAAGCTCTAACTTCCGAACGATTTCCTTAAATGGAAATGGTTTTCACATTTCCGTCTTAACGTTTCAAAAGTAACAAAAATGTCATGTGTGTTATGGCCACTACTTGCCTAGAATAACCTAACCAAATGAAAAACATAACTGACTAACCTGAACCAACTTAACCAAAAGCAAAGTAAAACTGAACGAGAGTTTTACTTTGCCTTTGGGCCGTGTCGCCAGAACGTAGGGGACATTATGGGATCCGATTCATAACTACCTTCTTCTGAAAAAGTCTAGTTTCTGGATTTTGAGGGAGGAACTGGCAACCTAGCTGCTCTAATAGGTAACAGCCACCTCTAACTCGAAGTAAATAAATTGAACTTAATTACGAATGCGCCATGGGGCATTAAAATGTAAATAAACCGTTCAATTTTTTTGGTATTTTTTATTATTTTTTTTAGTACAAATACAAATAATCCGCAAATTTTTTTGCTCTAAACTACTTAATTTGATGCCCTCTTTATTGTAAATTTCAAAAAACTGCAACTTGTTTTCTCTTCAATGTGATATTTTCAAACTTAAAGTCAAACGTTTTGTTTTTATGTAATCAGCATCAATCTAATTTTTTTAAATACGTTTCTGGATTTTTTATATCGAATTTTGAATTTCCCTTCAATTCTGCATTTGGTGATATGCCACAATTAATAATTCTGTAAACTTTTAGGTTAGATTGGATCTATTCAATATAAGGTTTTACGGATTTTCGATGTTTTTTCGAAATTCACAAGAAAGAGAGAATCAAATTAAGTAGTTTTATGGAGAAAAATTTTCGGATGAACCATATTTGTTCTAGAATTTTTTTTTATATATTATAATAGAAGATGACATGAAATATAATACCTAATTGTAAACCCTTTAAATAACCTCAGTTATGATGACATTGAGATTGGATTTGTTAAAAAGATAAAAAGGCAATAATGTACCTGAACTAACCCAAGCAAAACTGAACTAACCTGAACCAACGAAAACTGACCTGAACTAATCAGAACTAACATAAATTAACCAGAATTAATCTGACCTAAGAAGAGCTAATCAAAAATTAACCTAAACCAAAACTGAACTAACCTGATATAATCAAAACTAATCTAAACTAACCTAAAAAGGAAACTGAACTGACCTGAACAACAACAGTCATAAAAGACAAGTAAGACTGGACTAACCAAATCAAAGAAAAACATGATTAAAGTAACCTAACCAAAGGAACAATAGAACTGAACTACTACCCTGAACTAACCAAAGGCAAAGTAAACCTGAACTAACCTAACCAACAGAGCTCTCACTTTATGTGTAGCAAGCAACTCTGTAGCAGCCCTAAAGGGCCTCTGCAACAAAAAGCAAAAGACAAGTACAACTGGACTGATAGAACTAAAGGAAAAACATAACTAAACTAACCTAACCAAAATAAAAACAATACTGAACTAACCTGAACTAACCAAACGCAAAGTAAACCTAAACTAACCTAACTAACAGGTCCAAAGGCACCTCTCAGGGGCTGCTGTTTACAGCAGCCACTGAGGCACCAGTTAAACCTGTCCTTTAGGACAAGTGTAACTGAACCAACTAAACCAAATGAAAAACAGAACTAAACTAACCTGACCTAACCAAAGGCAAAGTAAAACTGAACTAACCTAACTAAAACCAGGAATAACCTAACCAAATGAAAAACATAACTGACTAACCTGAACCAACTTAACCAAAAGCAAAGTAAAACTGAACTTGAGTTTTACTTTGCCTTTGGGCCGTGTCGCCAGAACGTAGGGGACATTATGGGATCCGATTCATAACTACCTTCTTCTGAAAAAGTCTAGTTTCTGGATTTTGAGGGAGGAACTGGCAACCTAGCTGCTCTAATAGGTAACAGCCACCTCTAACGCGAAGTAAATAAATTGACCTTAATTACGAATGCGCCATGGGGCATTAAAATGTAAATAAACCGTTCAATTTCAATTTAGAGAGAGGGGGGGATAAGGGGGGGAGAGGGGGGGGCAAAACTGTAAAACAAAATGGTCTCTCCAAATGTAATTTTCTAGTTTTTTGGGTTTCTAGTTTTTTTGGGTAGTTAAAATTATTTAGTAATTCGTACAAAATTGAAAAAACTATCTCTAAGGATCGAACATTCGTTATTGGTGAGCCATTTAATATGTAACATTATGTAAGTAGCTATGCCATAATAGATTGGTGCAGACAATCCACATCGTTGTCCACTTTCGCTTAATATTGCAGACACGCTGCTCTTAATCCTCGAAAATTATTTCCTTTATAAACACACTGGGCCATATTTCGGCCCTTCGTTAGCAGGGTCCGGCTAATTATCCGACGTTTACGGTCCCTTTTTGTTATTATTATGATTGCCAGTTTCGAAACTCTTAAGACGATCTTCCCATTGGATTTATGAAAATGGTGTTTTCGCCTGAGTGAAATGTTGTAATAGCACATCAGGGTCGACAATACATTTGAAAAGCGTATCCTACTCGTCCGCCTAGCTAGAAGAGCTGCCATATAGGGAAAAGAATAATACGATAACAGACAAACAACCTTATACCTGTTTATATAGTTTTACAACCATTAAATCTTAAAGGCATATTTGTTTAGTAAAGTTTACCGACCGAAAATTATTTGCTTTTTTATTCTTCTGACGGTTAGAAAGGATACGGTACGGCAGATGTGAAAAGGAAACGCTCGGTACTAAACTGAAACTCAAACAGGGCACTCGTACCTTTTATAGCATTTAAGTAGCAAGTCAAATATTTGGGTGCCGTGTACTTCAGAACCATGAGTTTTAGAAAAATGTTTAACAAATACTTTTGGATGAATACTTTAACAATGGTTTTACTATAAACTTAACAACGTTTAAAGAACCAATGAAGAAAGGCAAGTTGGTCAACTTTGCTGAAACTGCCCTCAGAAAAATTTCGTTCTCGTTTCTTTAGAATTACGTGACCTAACAACGCTTCGAAGAAGTATAGCTCAAGATTCCCCTAAAAGCCCTTTGTGCCGTTATCCCGAAGGCCGCTTGCCTTTAATAAGGTTTTTTCCTTGGAAAGACGTGACATAGAAAAAGAGCCACGCATGGTGGCAATGAAAAGGCACAATCTGATACAATGTTTGTAAAACTACTGTCGCATATGTCGGTGCGTTTGTGCTCAGCTCTAAGATGGTCTACAACTACAATTAAAATACTAAGTTGGCAACGTCAGGTCGGATTGCCCTGGTACTACCCACTTTTTGCGTGAAACTCACTCTCGTCTCATTTACAGCCACCCACAGAGAAGCCTCGTGGAAATGGCTCTTTGTCTTTTGATCGTACTCTTGATACGTTTAAGGTTTTTGCTGCTCGCCGACAAAACGACGTGATTTAGACTTTTAGATTTGTTCGCTTCAGTTTTCAATATACACCGGTGTGTTTTTCTAGATATGACTGACTGCATGCGACGTTTAACACAGTTTTTACAAATTATAAACGGTAAGAAAGAATGTGAATGGGGCCTGACCTAACATTGGTCAACGATAGTTTTAAAGCCTAATACAAAATTATTTGCTAAGGTGTAATCAAATTGTTTTATTGACTACTCAATCATTTAATGCGATTTTAATTTAGATGACTAATTTTAATATACATATATCTAAGACAAGAATTTTATAGTTTAACTCAAAAAAATATTTGCTGTTCAGAAAAAGCTAAAAAAAATAGCAGTGACAACCAAAAAAACGTCAGTTTAACTCACCTCGACTTTCAGCTACCAAGTATGACTTTAATATAATCCATTCAGTTATTTCTGTCGTCAAGTAGGCGTTGGAAATCGGACATATTTCACCCGGTATAACATCCCAGCAAGCACATTATGTAACCGAAATGTAAAGAGATATAACATTGTTGATATTGTAATATCGCTTTAAAGGTACTGTATATATCACATGTAGTATCACATATCACATACCTGCGATAGGCAAATGTCCGCCACATTATCCTATTTACACAATATCGCAGTAATATCGTGAATTAACTGGTTAGATTGGAGAGATAGGTATTCAGTATATTATTTGACGATTTAAAAGACATTAACTTTTAACATCCTTTGAATGTAACAAAATACCATAAGGTATTCTACCTTATTTGTTTGCCTTTCAAATTATTGAAATTAATATAACAATAAACAATATGGTATAATATTAAACAATATGCAATTTATTTCAGCCACTGACACCGACCGTTTTCATATGAAAAAGGCATTAATCTCTATGCGGTCACTGAATTTTCAAATGATGGGAGTATTAACAAAATAAAAAAAAACACTTGCACGAATATTATAGATCCTTCTCTGATATATTACTTACTTCTTATTTGCTAGCTATCTATCATGTATTGGGTAGGAAATTATTCTTAGTTTTAGGTATGTCACTTGATCAACAGTTCACCCAGTTAAGATAATATATAAATATGCCAAAATATATAGAACATAGCATACGAGGAGTGATAGAAGTTCCAGGACTTTTTGAATGCGCAATGCGGTTGACAGCACTATCTAGTGAAGAGCAACGTGTTTGTGTATATTTGTGTAAAACTTTTACCAAAACTTTAGAAATACCGCAAGACGCGTTTGGAGATGAATGTTTAATCGGTCACGAGTCATGAAGTAACTCACGAGGTTCAAAGAAGGCCGGACGTCGCCACCAAACAAACCACGTTGAGAACGGCCATTTACATTGATAAGGGGCATGTTGAAAAAGTAGTGAGTCTCATGTGTTTCAGAGAGTGTTGACTGATAAGCAAAAGCAACACCAAGTTGAGGTCTGTCAAGACTTTATTGAAATGGCAAATGGTGATCAAAACTGACTCCTGCGAGCTTTTTCTTAAACTTTCATAAACTCAAGAGACATTTGAGAGGGCAGAGGTTTGACTCAATAGAAAAGATTAAAAAAAGAAAAATTTCTGGCTGAAGGAGCAAAACAGCATTTCACAAAAACTCACGTTGTCAGGATCCTCCCAGCAGTGGAAATGAAGTAGCGAGAAGCGTATAAATTGCCTTTGAAACTTTGAAGGCCACAACCAGGCAATATTGAATGGTTTATTATAATATTTCTAAATAAAATTTTTAAGGCCTTCCTGGAATTTTTTGATCACCCCTCGTATTACGCTTTTACACATTAAATATACAACTTATTTCGAGGATTCTCTAATTCTTCTTTGTTTCGCATGTCTCAGCCATTCTGCCATAATGTTTTCGAACTCCTTTCTTGCGCATTTTGTTTTTTGATGAACAACACCTAGGTATAAAATATAAAATGTGATAGTATATAGGTATAGGTATCTATGTATCAACTAAGTGGCCTTGATATTTCAAGTAGAATTGTATACCAACAAAGTTTAAATATGCCCAAAAATAATTATTTGAATTGTTTCACTGGTTACCAAATTATGATTTTAATAGATTCTAACATTCATAATGAATTAAAACCACATCTACATGCAATAAATGTATTGCCGGTCACTTTCGAGAAATTGTTCAACATGCCCTAACTCAACTTTCAAATGTATTTTCACTCTTATCCTCAAAGAATTTCTCAAACAATTTCAGCTCAAACAATTTCAGGTGTCACTAATCAAGTATTTAATTTTTTAACCAAAGTTAAACCCGTCATAACTTGATATAATGACCTGGGTATCAAATCAAATATTTTCTTTTCGTTTCTAATGAATTTCTTTTTTTTCTGAATTCCTTTTTTTGTAATGAATTATTATGACTAATTTTTGATCAATAATGTAATTATTTCAAAAACAAATACTTACAAAAAGCCATATTTGTGATTTGCAGTTGTAAAAAACTTCAAAGTTCGGTCTTCTACCAAGCCATGAACACTGCTCAGCAACCTCATTGGTAAAAATAGAGCGACAAATTCTTTGGGTAAAGTCTTTGAAGCCATGATAAGCCATAAAAACAATATTATTGGAGAAAAAAGTTTTTAATAAAAAAAAACTTACAAAGCCCAATTTCTGCTGCTCATTTTCGGTGATGTATTGTTCAAAGCTCTGTATGGTTTCCAAGGTTTGTAATGGTAATTTACCTGATACAAAAGCTGAATACTGGGTACCGCTACTAACCAACCACACGTTTTATAAATGCGTTTTTTCTTTTAAGAAAAACAGTGTCAAATTTATAAGTAACTTAAACACCGGAAGCAAAATTCCAGAAACCCAGGACCCAGCTGGAAAAATAATAATGACAACATTGACAACTGACTGTAGGGACAGTGACAGAATTGACATTTGAGGTGCCCATCGTATGTAAACTTTGTAAAAAATGAATATGTCCGCTATGTTAAAAAATAAATATGTCGGGTATGTTAACATGTTTACATAAAATTTCATTGTTGTCAATCTACAGGTTTATCGTGCTTGGTAGGGTATATAACAATGGGATGTAACTGTAAAATGGTATTGCTATGTTTCGGTGATATTCCATTTTCATTTTCTTTAGATCTATTAACTGGCGATATTGACTGTACATGGCGGAGCGGTTTATTACATATGTTAAAATGGTTACATAAAATATATTTAAATTGAATATCGCCAAAGTCCTGTATACGTAACGTGTTTGCTGGGATGACTGACAGTGACAGTGATTAATAATCAGTTTTAGGTTAAAGTTATTGTTTACCGTTTTGCTCACATAGTTGCCAGATGGCTTCATTAGTTCAAACTTTTAATAATATTGATTAATGGTCATTATACTAGAATCTAGTAAAAAATGGGCCGGGGCTCTACGTTAGCAAAAATATTATATTTTATTAATGCATTTAAAAATGAATATTTTCCAACGATAATAGTTGAGGTTAATAAGTTTATAGTGTGAATGTGGTTGTGATGATATGTATAAGAAGTTTGCTTTTTAGACTAAAAATAAGGTGGAATATAGTTAGGGAAGAGCAGAAAAATGATATGTCTCTGTCAGCGGCAATTGAAAGCAAGCAGAGTTAATTCCTACCCCAAAAATATTGGAAACTTTAGCTTTTGGTCATAGTGGGCGATTCTTGGGGGAGGTCTCTTCTAAATTGGAGGTAGCATTTTTTAATGCAAATTCGCACTTTTGCCTTAATTACCTTTGGGCATTTTTTCTTAAGAAATAGTTTTTAAATAGCAAATTAGCTTACAAAATGCACGCTTAAGTATTTTTTAGCGAAATTTTAATGACGCATCTTGACAAATTTGTCTTGGCGACAAGTAAACAAACAATCGCTGTCGATGGTGAAATTCCATGACATGGGTTGATGCCAAAAATAACTGAATGGATTATAGGTGCACTTTGAACTTTAGTTTGACGATAAACGAAAGATTTTGACAGATAAACAATGCATTATACCTCAGTAGTAGCAGCACCAAGCAATGGGGGGGGGGGGGGGGGGCGAAGCCTTGCTACTAGGCTTTAGGCGCCCTTTTTACAGTCCCCTGGTCCACCCTCTCTACTCCACTAGGGCCCTCATTCCCTCCACGAGTCGACCTGTCCCACAGTGGTCTAAATGTAATAATTATGGGGCATGCTTGTCTTCAGGGAATATGAATAATATGTATGGTTTTATAAACAGAATAGAGTCCACCTTAAGTGCGTATAAAAGTTTTTTGCTTGATGAGATGGGATCAGAATGCGACAAAATCAAGGACAACGTAAACAAAAATTGAAATGTTTATTTATATAGGAATTGTTCTCGATAATTTTGGAGTTCCTTTCGGTAGTTGTGTTGAGTTTATAATGTGGTTAGTATTCAAACGTGTCTGCTCATTCGTTACGTTGGATTAGTTACTTCATTCGTAGCACTAATTTTGATATAATTAATTTTCAAAGTAGTATTCGCACTTTTATTAAAGTTTCAAGAATGGAAGACCCAGAAAAAAAAGGGACTCTTTTCTTCACCGTCTTCACCATTTTAAAGGTAGTACTTCTGCCTAACTTGAAATAGCATATTGTGCTGCAGATAGGTGCAGTCTTGTGAGAAATTTCTTTTTTCTTTAAGTACTATTTCGGGCGGGACTCCAAAATAATTATTTGGGCTTCTAAATGAAAATGGCTGGATGGGAAGTGGCAATTCTTAAATAGATTATTTAAGAAGTGCCAGTTCTTTAGTATACTGCCTAAAGGAAATGAAAAAAATAAATATAGACAGGGTGTCCAAGATAAAGATGTCCAGCATAAAGATCTCGTAAACGGTAACAAATAAGATATCAGTTAAATTAAAGAAAAATTTGGCATTTGGAGCTCAGTAAGATGATGTTTTAAAGCTTGCGAAATTTTGAGTCGTTCCGAAGTTAGGCGAAAAAAAGAAAATGTTAACGATTTTGTTTTTAACAAATAGTAACTTTATGGTTAATGTTACATAAAAAGGAAGAACACCTCATAAGGCACTTTTTAATAGTCTTTCTCATGAAAAAACTGAAATCCGACGTGTTAACAGTGAAAATGATACCCAATGACAAATCTTTATTTTGGTGTAACTCGAGTAGTTCGGGCAGGAAATTTGTTGACAGTTGAAGTTGACACAAAAGGTTCTGTTTGGAATAAATAAAAATAAATAACAAGTTCTAATATAGATTAAGAATAAAAACCACAAGTTCACGTGTTAAAAGATGTAGCTAGTGAGACTAAGTTTTTAAACAATAAAAACTGTCCTGTTTGAGCCTAAATGGTGTTTTATTGTCTTCCATAAACCTTAACAGGTTATGGGCCCAGACACATAAAGTATAAAGTGAGTAAAGTGATGGGCGGTAAAAGAATAGTGTAAAAAACACGTGAGATGAAGCACTTTAGGAAAAAGCCCTGACAAAATGGAGCAGCAGTACCAGATTGCAACATTAAAGCTAAACGGAGGAAACTGGATAACATGGAAATTCCAGGTATCGGTAATTTTAAAAGGAAAAGGGTTATATGGCATCGTAACTGGTGACATTCAAAAACCAAGTACTGGTACAGCAGAGATCACTAAATGGATAAAAGAGGACGCAAAAGCACAGGAATTATTAGTTACCAGAATGGATCAGGATTCTTAACTCACATCTTATCTTGTGAGACAGCTACAGAAATGTGGGCTAAACTAAAGGCGGTTTATGACAAAGAGTCAGTTGTTAGTGTTCACCTCCTCCAACAAACGTTTTTCCTTATGGAATTTGGGAATCAAACTGTGTCATCTTACTTGTCTCAGCTTGAGGAGCTTAGGAGTAAATTAAAACAAGCAGGAGAGGAACTATCGGAGAAGATGATAATGACTAAAATTTTGATGGCATTGCCAGAAAGGTTTAAGCATTTCCGATCTGCCTGGGAGTCGGTGCCTGTGGAAAATCAAACATTGGATGAGTTGACATCACGATTGCTTATTGAAGAAGAGAGGTTTTTGTCATCTGCGGAACCCACAACCGCCTTAATGGGATTCAGAGGTAGAAATCAAGGAAGACCTTTTCAAGGAAGTACTAGAAATAAGTGTTTTATATGTCAAAAGGAGGGTCATATTGCTAGAAACTGCCCTAACAAAAATTATTCTAGTGAAAAAGGCAAAAAGAACTGTACCTACTGCAAAAAGGATGGCCATGAAAAAGAAAATTGTTGGTTTCGCAAAAATAAAGATGACCATAACAAAAATAAGGGTACCAAAAAAAATTTACCTTCAGAGACCAATGCATTTGTTGGATCCGACACACATTTAAGTGGAAATGACTGGTGTATGGATACGGGTGCAAGTGAACATATGTGTTGGGACAAAAATTTATTTCAGAGTGTGTCCGAGACACACTTAAAAAGGAAGGTCAAAGTGGGTAATAGTAACATGTTAGATGTCAAAGGTGTTGGTTGCGTTGAGTTATGGGCATTTAATGGAAGCACCTACATAAAAACAACACTTTCAAATGTATTGTATGTTCCAGAACTGAAATTCAACCTTTTCTCAGTTGGTTGTGCATTAGACATGGGCTACCAAATGTATTCAGACAGTGATAAGTCTGTGGATAAGTCTTGTGGATAAGTCTGGACGCACTAGAGAGATTGCAATCCGATGTAATAGTTTGTACATAATGCAGTTCCAAAAGCAGCTAAGTATAGGAAACACTAATGTAGTCGAAATGGACAATCATAGTTACATTTTGGAACTTACTGCAGAAGCTGAGAATAACCAAAATAAAATTCAAACTTTAAGATGCTGGCATGAGAAGTTAGCTCATCAAAATATTGGCCACATTAGAAAGGTTCTGAGTGCAAATAATGTTCAGTTTGTTGATGACGGAGAAAATTTTGTGTGCGAAAAGTGCTTATCTGGAAAACAACACAGAATGCCCCACAATAACAGTTCATCAAGAGCTACTGAATTACTCCAGCTGGTGCATGCTGATGTTTGCGGGCCAATGGAGACTTACTTTTTGGGAGGGGCTCGATACTTCTTACTTTTGAAGGATGATTTTTCATCTTATAGGTATGTATACTTCTTGGCACACAAATCCGAAGTGAAAAAGCTTATAGAAAGATTTATTTCACTGGCTGAGAGGGAAACTGGAAAGAAGCTAAAAGTTTTAAGAACAGACAATGGTTTGGAATTTTGCAATCATGAACCTAGAGATCTTCTTGAGAAGAAAGGAATTTGTCATCAGAAGTCTGTGCCATATACACCACAGCAAAACGGCAGAGCAGAAAGAGACATAAGAACTTTTGTCGAATCTGCTAGAAGTATGATACAAGATCATGACAAAGCATTTTGGGCAGAAGCAATAAATGTGGCAACTTACACCATAAATTGAACAGGTACAAGTTCCATACCGAACAAAACTCCATATGAGCTATGGAAAAACAAAGAAGTGGACTTTAAAAGGTTCAAGCAGTTTGGCTCAAGAGTTTCAGTCCACACCCCAAAAGAAACAAGAATAAAGTGGGACCCAAAGAACAGAATTGGTATTTTTATTGGTGATGATGAAAAAGTAAAAGGCTACAGGATTTATTTCCAAGACAAAAACAAAGTGGAAATCCATAGAGATGTGACTTTTCTTCCTAGCAACAAAAATTTGTTTGAACGGACAGGAAATTCTGACTCCAAACATGAGCCTAGCTCAAATCCAGATGAAATGCTAAATCAGCAGTGTGAGGAAGTGACAAGTGAGGATGGTATTGAAAGTGAGCCTGAAAATTTAAATGATGAAAATAACTCCGAAATTATCCAACATGAAGAAATGGAGACCGAAGACGAAGCAAATACTTATAATTTACGAAGAGACTATAGAAGGCCGAAAAAATTAAATGATTATGAACTTGATTTGGACTTTAGTTTTGTGTCAGTGCAGCAATTTGACAATGAACCAATTACATATGAAGAAGCCATAAACTGTTCAAATGGTTCAAGATAGAAAGAGGCAATTGACAAGGAAATTGCCACCTTGACTGAAAATAATACATGGACTTGTGTGGAAACCCAACCAAGTGACAAGGAGCTGATTGACTGTAAATGGGTTTTTCGGAAGAAAATTGATGACAGGGGGACAACTACTTTTAAAGCAAGATTAGTGGCGAGAGGTTTTTTACAGTATAATGTTGAGTTGTCAGATGTTTACAGCTCAGTAGCTAGATTGACTTCTATACGAGTTTTCTTGGCTTTTTGTACTAATCTTAAAATAAGTGTCCATCAACTTGATGTTTGTAGCGCTTTTCTAAATGGGGACATAAAGGAGGATGTATATATAGTCTTACCTAGTGGATTTGAAAATTCCCCTAGTAAAGACGGCAAGCTAAATAAATCCTTATATGGGCTAAGAGGTTCACCTAAAAATTGGAATGATAACTTTGATTCTTTAATGACAGATATGTCTTTTAAGCGGTCCAAGCATGAATATTGTTTATATACAAAGGTAACTGATCATTAGAGGATTTATATTTTGCTATATGTTGATGACGTTTTAATAGAAGGTACTGATGATAAGGAGGTACAAAGGGCTAAAGACCTTTTGAACATTAATTTCAAAATAAAGTAGTATATACTAGACCTGACATTAGTCTTGCTATTAACATTCTTAGTAGATATCAATCATGTGCAAGTCAGGATTTGTTTATTGCCCTTAAAAGAGTTTTGCGATATTTGCGGGGAACCTTGCATTTCTCTTTGATTTTTTTAATATAATACAAGTGTAAGTAGTATTGAAGGATACTCAGATTCCGATTGGGCTGGTGATCAGGTTGACAGAAGAACAACAGCAGGGTACGTTTTTAAAGTTTTTGGAAATGTAGTATCATGGATGTCACGAAAACAGTCTTCGGTTGCCCTTTCATCAACTGAAGCCGAGTATATGGCTTTGAGTTTGGCCACAAGTGAAGCCTGTTGGTTGCGATATTTGTTTGAGGATTTGAGTGATGCAAAGTCTTTTGAAACTGTTGTTCTGTATTGCGATAATCAATCTGCAATTAAAGTATCTAAGAATCCTGAGCTGCATAAACGTTTGAAACATGTGGATATTAAATACCATTTGTACGGGAGAAAGTTGATTAACATGTTGTAGTCATAAAGTACATAGGTACAAAGAGTCAGCTGGCAGACATGTTCACGAAGCCATTGTCAGTTATGCGACTTCATAATTTTTGTGTAGAACTAGGTCTAGAATAAATTGTAAATGGTAATGGAGATTTGCCATTGAGGGGGTGTGTTAACAGTGAAAATGATACCCAATGACAAATCTTTATTTTGGTGTAACTCGAGTAGTTCGGGCAGGAAATTTGTTGACAGATGTTGACAGTTGAAGTTGACACAAAAGGTTCTGTTTGGAATAAATAAAAATAAATAACAAGTTCTAATATAGATTAAGAATAAAAACTACAAGTTCACGTGTTAAAAGATGTAGCTAGTGAGACTAAGTTTTTAAACAATAAAAACTGTCCTGTTTGAGCCTAAATGGTGTTTTATTGTCTTCCATAAACTTTAACACGACGTTTCGTTTTTGAGTAGCCATCATCAACTTTGGATTTTCAAATACAGTGTTGATTTTTTTACATCTAATATTAGAAGAGCTTATTATTCTACATTCAACCATGTATCACACTTTATAGTTTAATTGATTAATTTAATTACCTATAAACTGTGTATTAAAAAAATTATTTTTCTTATATGCAGAGTTAGCAAACAGAAGCCAACTCATGAATAAAGTTTGGTTTTAAAATTATTGGAAGGCATATAGGCCCGTAGGTGCTTATATGTTTTGTTGATGGTATAATGGTACACATTTATAAGTGAAAATTGTAAAAATTAAAAAAATTTAATAAAAAAATTTATATATTTAAGTATTTTAGGTTATGCTCACACTTAAAA
The DNA here is from genome assembly GCA_951812265.1 of Taphrorychus bicolor. Lineage (NCBI taxonomy): Eukaryota > Metazoa > Arthropoda > Insecta > Coleoptera > Curculionidae > Taphrorychus > Taphrorychus bicolor. The sequence goes on from OX638297.1 coordinate 10,683,255, forward strand.
GACGAAAGTTGGAGTACTTTGGACTTCTCAAATTGATAATAGAAAGAAAAAACGATGGCAGATGACGGCCTGGGCCTAGAAGAATATCGTGTCTAAAGAATCTGCGAGAATGGTATAGTGAGACTACAAGTCTTTTTAGAAAGGCGGTCGACAAAGTACAGGTAGCGCTAATGGCTGCCAATGTTCAAAGAGGACTTAAAGAAGAAGACCCTCATTGCAAAAATGCACTCATTTTGTTCTAGTTACCCTGAGTTATTTATCTTGTGACAAGGTCAAGTTATTTTTGGCCCATTTTGGTAGGTATATTACGCTTTTAGTTAAGACACTCAAGTATCACAGTATCATTGTCAACGGTTTAGCACATTTATGTATCAATAAGTAGGAATTTATGTATGAATAAGTAGGAAGGTACAAAAATAGAAGTAGGAAGGTAAAAATGCAAATAACCTTCATTTAATACTGCCCCGTAAAACACACCATACGTACCTGATTTTAGCAGGGTAAACAGATTTTTAAGTGAGCACCGTAATGAATTTTCTTTACAGTTTGATTACTATAGCGTTTCATTATGGTACTCAGGACCGTAATGTATCTTAGTGACCTACGATATCCAGTCCTGTTAAAAGCTATTTACCGGATCAAAATCAAGTAGTTAAGTGTCCTAAATGATACAGTATGAAGTAAATAACTACTGCGAGCAGCATAATTTTACGTAAAAACATTATAAATAAGAATTAATTCCTTTATTAAAAAAAAAATAATGTCCCTGTAATTTTTACATTTGGACCTCTGTGCGTCCCTCTAATGAAGAAGTCCCGTCACATTTCAGAGTCGAAAGCTGCTCTCGAAGAAGAAAAGCGGCTCCCAAGTGTCCTAAGGAGCAGTCGCGCCCACCTACAGCACACTCCCAGAATGTGGTATGACGACTCTTCCCCTGCCCTACAGTGGGTGCAGAGTGGACTGTCAGCCATTTCTAGGAGGCGCCTGTGACCATCTGACTGTTCTGACAGTCTCCAGTATCCAGTAAGGATTCCTACGTCTCCTAGGCACTCCCGACTTCTCCCGAGAAGCCACGAGGCCTTGGATCTATCCGGGTTAGATTAGATTTCCTTAGTCTGTCTACATATTCCCGACTGTGTCCAGTTTGTCCTTGTACTCTCCCATGTCCACTCCTTCAGGGTGTGAGAGACGTACCCTTTACTTACACATAGGCATAGCTCTGGTACAGTAAATCATGTCTGGGAACCACGCTTCGCCGATTCGTCGGCACTCTTGTTCCCATTGATGTCCCTATGTCCCGGCATCCATCCCAGAGTTACCCTTTTTGTTGTTTTTGCCAGTTACTCCAGAGCATCCCTGCAGTCCTGAACCAGCTTTGCACTCTTTCTGCTCCTGCAGATGGCTCGTAAAGCCGCCTGACTGTCGGAGTAGCTGTAGATGTCCTGCTCTATTCCCTGTCTGACCTGTTCGTGTGGCCACCTCGAGTATTGCAAAAATCTCCGCCTGGAAAACCGTCGTGTGGTTTCCCAAGGCGAAGCCCTCGCCCTCTCTACATGGCCTCCTTTATATATTCCGGCTCCTGATGACGACTGTGTATTAAGCCGGCTTGTGGTAGCACGGACCGGACGAGCACCACGGCCTGTAGGCGCCCGTCAGTAGTTGGTTGAAAAGTTGGGACAGTAGTTAAAAAATTGATCTCGAGAGATCCGGTACATATAAAAAATGTTATCTCATCATCAAAATGTCATCATCACGTGATAAAAAGGACATTCAGGTTTTTATAAGTCATTCGCACCACTGCCAGTTCTCACTGAACCGTGCACCTTACTCTTTAGCTTCCTATAAGTTGATATTAAGATGTATTTCTCTTTCCTTATTTACTTTAGAGGAATTGAGCCATCCTTCACTAAGTTTTTGATTCGATTTTTCGCATCTAAACGTCGTTTTTATTTTTGCATTGTGCATTTTTTGAGTCCCACAACGCGGATTCTCCTTCATATAAACTTAAAAATTCAAAAGTTAATTCATTGTTCCACTCCATTTTATTTTAAAAATTAAGGTTTTAATTTTTTTTTCTCACGTAATACCGACATGCAGGTTTGAACTGAAATAACTTTGCTATGAAAAATATTTGAAATCTGACTTTGGTATAGTTCCATAAAAACATAAAATAAAAGTGAAGCCCTAAGCTTTCAGCACCACATTTTAGTCACAACTGAAAATAGGTGGACCCGCCGTCTTTTTAAAAAACTGCAAAAATATATTCAGTCCCTTCAATCACTTTTTTCCAACAGATTTACCAGAAAAAATTTATGTTTTATACCTATGTCCCCGCCGTCTGAAGCGCCATATAATGACCACTGGCGAGGATGCTATCGATTTTTTACCGTACCCTTTTGGGGATAAGAACAATAGATTAGTAATTAAAGCGATTTCGCGAATATCGTTAATTGAAATTAAAATCTTATTCTCTCATTTAGACAGAACTTTTAATTTCGCATCCTCTGAATGTAAATTTGACCAATTTATGTTTTAATTGAGTACTAACTTAATCTTTTTGATCTTTAAAAAATGTGCAATCGACTGTTGCAAGGGTTAATACAAATCAACAAGAAATCGAGCATAGTTTTATGACCGACCTACAGAGTCGTAAAAGGCAACCCCAGGAAGTCCCTTTTGAAGTTACCGACTCGATTCGGATACTAACAGGCATCTACGGACGGGACCACGGCCTGTTGGTCCGTACAGACGCGGACGGCACGTGTTACCACGGGCCGTGGGAAGCCGGCTTTAGCCATTCTTGATCCGTCTATTTACCATACCTGATTATTCTCAGAAGGTTGCTGAAGCAGCTCTTCTTTGAATTCGTCCCTTGTTGGGATGTTTATCCCAAATGGCTGTTTCAGTCTCAGCAAATGGTGTGGGCGCCCCTCCTGCGACAGGACAATCGGGATGTCCCGCTGAATGAAGTCACACGCAGGCGCACCTCGTGTGACCACTCCTCATAGCTCTATCCACCGGCCGCAGCAATCCATCCTCCTGCAGGACGTCATCCCCTCCCTCTTAACCCAGAATAGAAGCTCCGGCAGACCAGCAAGGCATTGAGTGCTGCTCTCGGTGTTGTTCTGAATGCACTCATTATGGCTAGGTACACTGTTCTATGCAGTCTGGCCAACCTCAGCACAGCATGCCCTGTTCAGCACTGCCCCCCCCCCCCCCCCCAGACCACAGCCTCCTAGGTTATCCTCGGTCTGATTACCGCAGTGTAGAGCCAGTGCAGGACGTGTGACTTTAGACTCCACTTCTTGCCCACTGCACTGAGTGGTTGTCTTGTCAGTGCTGTTGCCTTATTGGATGCCTTTTCCACGTGACTTTTCCAGGTCAGTCCGCTGTCGATGGTCACCCCCAGGTACTTAGCCTCAGGCTTTAGTAGCAGAGGTTCACCGTACAGCGTGGTTGAGTGGAATCCTGTAGCTTTCCTTCTTTTGGTGTAGAGCATAAGCTTTGTCTTGCCAGACTGACAGACCCGTCTCGGTACACCATTATTTTATTATTTTACATGCACTTTGCATTCGATCACAAAGGCTGCCAACGAAGTTTCCTGGTATCATGACCAGTATGTCGTCCTGTCATGCGCTTGCGGCCTGCACCCCTCGCCATGTAGCCTCTCCAAAAAATGAAAGAGTTCCGCCAGAGAAGCCGTAACTTTACGGTTGCAGAGTACCGATCTGACCCAGCTTAACAACTGTGTTGGGGTTCCCCGGGCCCTAAGGACTTCGCAGATGTTGTTTGTTGTGGCTTTGTCGAATGTTCCCTCAATGTCGAAAAAGAATGCCAACAGCGCTTCCTTATTCGAGTATGCCTTGTGACCAGTGAATCTCCCGAAGATGAAATAGATGAGTTTTACACAGTACTTGGACAGGCAATAGACAAAATCCCAAATAGTGAAATACTGATGTCATGGGGGACTTTATTGCCAAAATAGGAACCACAAAAGATGACAACTAAATTAAAAACATTGTTGGAAGTTACGGAATTGGGCTAAGAACTAACAGAGGTGAACTAATGCTCAACTTCTGCATTGACAACTATTTTACAATAACCAACACAATATTCCAACAGCACATCAGACGTTTGTACACCTGGCAATCTCCAGATGGGAAATACAAAAACCAAATAAATTATATCCTATTAAGGACACGATGGAGGACTTCAATCAGGAATGCAAAGATAATGCCTATCGCAGATTGCAAAAGCGACACACCAGCGCGTGATACCAAATAGGCTCCCAATCGAGAATGAAAAATCCTTCTAGGAAAAGCTGAATACAATAGTTGATGTCCGCCACCTTACGGGGACAAATAGCCAAATAACTGAGACTATCTGGATAGAAACTAAGGATATCATAATCACAGCTGCAACAAACCACTTGCCGAAAAAGCGCTAACATTGGATGTCGGATGATACATTTGCAATACTCATACTCAGAAATCACGGCTTAAACTCGCAGGATATAAAATCGAAACACACGCAACTCAGTAAACAAATACAAAAACTATGCAGAAGAGATAAAAACACACATTTATAAAATATATGTGGCGAAGCATAACACTCTGAACACAACAACACTAGAAGCTTGTTCCAATCAGTAAAGAAAATTAACCGTCAATTCTCTCCAAGATCCCGGGTCATAACGAAGGAAACTGGAGAAATGGTCACACACTTGGATGAAGTTCTGAGAGCCTGGAGAAAAAATTGTGAGAGCCTGTTCCAAGATGATAACATCAGCAACAAAACTAAGCAAACAGAAGAAATGGATGAACCTTCCATCCTGAAAGACGAAATAGAACTAACCATTAAGAAACTTAAACAAAGCACAAGGCTGTGATGGTAGATAGTAGAAATAATACAGGTCTTGAAAGCCAGAGGTGTTGACCTTGATCTTTCACATCCCATGCTCAAATGATCAAAAATCTGGTACACAAAATAATGGCCAGAGGAGTAGTGATTTAGTGAAGGATAGAAAAGATTAGAAACGTATCTAAAATGGCAAATCCCACCAGAGCAGGCAGGATTTGTTCGCGTTGGTGGTACTAGAGAGCAAATATTAAATCCTCGGCAAATCATTGAAAAGTGTCGTGAATTCAACAGACCACTATACTTATGCTTTGTTGACTATCATAAGGCCTTCGATAGCATTAACTCGAATTGGCTCTGAATTGTTCTGAAAAAAAGAGTACCGGAACATCTGTCACTCTTAATTCAGAATCTTTGCATACAACTAGCAGGGCAGCCGTAAGAATCGACAATCAACTATCTAACCTTTGTAAAATAGAAAAAGGAGTCCGTCAAGGATAGGAGAGCGGAATTGCATGTCGTCGTACTAGCAAATACCCAACAGGAACTTCTGGAAATCTTACATAGACTTGAAGGGAAAAGTAATAGCCTTGGCCTGGCTATGAACTACTCAAATACCAAAGGTATGATTGCCGACAGGCCCAGATTAATATGCCAGACATCCTACACCTGGGTCAATGTCAAGTCACGAGGCAATACATCTATCTGGGAGTACTCAAATGAGGGTGGCTGTTCTCGGGAAATTACTCGTAATAAGGATTGAGGTGTTGGAAACATGGTGCTCGAGAAGAATCCTACGAATTCCCTGGACAGCAAGAACTGACGCATCTATCATCCGAGAAGTTAAAGAACCCCAGAGATTATCCAAAATAGTGAAAGCTCTAATACTTAGTTATTTCGGAGACATTCAGAGAAGGGACGAGGACAACCTGGAGCGACTGATAGTCCAGAGTCGTGTGGAAAGTACTAGGCCCAGAAGTAGGTTTCCTACGCCTGGACTGATCCTGGGGATCCAATCCTGGACATGACAATAAACCAAACAGCACTCAGCGCCTACAATCGAGGAAAATGGCGAGAAATTGTAAAACGATTAACCAAATAAGAAGAACATATTGAAGTACCAATTTTGATGAAACTTAACGAAAAAGAAAAAAAATACAGGGTGTTGCTTTGCTTTGCCACAAACTCAAAGCAAACAAACTATATGAAATCGAATTAGCTCGTATCCCAGTAAACTGTTGAACGTTGATTCAACGTTAAAAAAAAACCTGTAACCAAACGTTTTTTCAACGTTGTTATGTCCGGTAAATCAACGTTTTTATCAATAAAGCTTTGATTATCAAGCATTAATTTTTGTTGTGATGCATAGGTAAATAATTTATATCAGCCTTAATATGCCTATATGTACCTAATTTAGTACAGCTTAATTTAACCATATCTACTTAAATTAGTTGGCCTGCAAAATAGTATAGCCACACTCATCAAAACCAATGGTGGTGGTGAGATTCCAGCCATCTTGTCTCTAATCTTAAAAAAACAGTAACATCTTAACTCATGAGTACTCACCTTTTAAGCGATTTGAAATTTTTCGCCCTAAAAAAAACGGTAAACAAACAAAACGAAACGTCGTGTCATGACCGACAATAACATCTCAAGTCTCAAGCAGCCGACAGTGCCAATGCCCGACACGACGTGAGAAAGATAAACACCGGGGATCGTGGCAATAAGTCCTACCCCTCTAAGCCTCGTTATAGGAATCTGGGTCGTCCGCCGTTTACGCCAACACCACCTAGCGATCAGAGTATGTGACATGTAAACCTATTTTCAACGTTTAATCAACCAATATCTAAACATATTCAACACACGTTTTAACAACGTTGATTTAACGTCGAATAATATGGTTGTTCATTTTCGAAAAAATCTTAGAGCTTAAAATCAAGAGACAACTATAAATCAACCGAACAAATCATGATAAGTTTTAAAAGACATTTTGCAACCGCGCACATTCGTGACGGTTTAATTACTGTCACCTATTTGCAATATTTAATCAACAGGATAAATTCAACCAATATCAAAACACATCCAAAACACGTTTTAACAACGTTGATTTAACGTCGAAAATCATGATTGTGCACTATCGCTTATATCAACCTGAGATCAACACGTAAAAACGTATAAATCAACGGACCAAACGATGATTCTACGTTGAAACAACGTTCGACTGTTTACTGGGATTCGTTGTAAACTGTTTCTGGTCTACAACGAAAAAAGTTTTAGTCGGTCCTCTCTCAATACAAAAAACATTAGAAATCCAATTTAATAACCCAAATGCAATATATTAAGAGTGAAAATTCGCAAGTACCTGAAGATCTCACTTGAGTATTGGAAGCGCTTGTCTTCCGACCACGACATAATGAATAATCGAGAACTCAGGCCCTGCAAACAGACCGACGCAGCTGCAGCTACAACTGCAGCTGCCTAGCTCCCGCTCCCTCCTTTTTATTATTAAATTTGCAATTTTTACAAAATCTAATAGAAACTATCGCGGCAAAATTTATGTTCCAGCTTGAACATGTCTCAGCAAGGAGTGACAATGATGAATTGTGATGGGATTTGTTCCCGAGGTTCGCGAAAAGTTTTCGTTTAATTTCGCTTTGCGTACGAAAAGAAATGCTCACTGTGACAGCCCAAAAATATAATTTTTATCGGTTAAAATTTCAGGAATAATTCCAGTACGTTCCTGCTGAAACCTATTACTCACATATGGGATAAACTAGAAACCGACCTTCGTTCCAAAGACGACGCCGTTCTCATCCAATCCACCATTAATATTGGATGATCCCGATTGAGGAGTCTGGCACCGATATCATTTGCATGTAGATGGCGCCCGGATCCTCCATAGGCCCATGTTCTTTTCCACGATACTTGATGTATGTAAATTGGACAAAATGACGTACCTGGGGATGAAATTTGTCCCCGCGGGAAAAGTCTTCAGCGCGAAGGGCAACCAAGAGGCAAAAATTTTATACTGAAGGGCCGTTAATTATGCAAAGAGTTCCGGCTTAAAAGGATGTTTATAGGGACCGGTAATTATGTGTTTGGCCTCTATATCCGAACGCAGCTCAGTTTCGAAATGAGGGATGATGCTTTTGGGAATACTGCAGATTAATATTTTACTGCAAATTCCTGAAACGCTGTATAATGTAAAATAAGCAGTTCGCTTTTAATAACAATTGATTTGTGAACAAACCGCTGTCGCAGTTCCCATCACTGAAGTCTCTGCATATTATTTTCTCTTTGGTACTATGCAAAAAGGGATAATTTGGGGCAATTTGTGAAAAATCTCCACACAGAATCCATAATGGCACATTTAAATTTTAAATGTTACGGTTGCATTTCAGGTTGGTTAATATTGCTGCTGTGATTATGGGTATATTAAATATTTTAACAAACTACAGCAGGACGTGATGTGTATTATTAGGTCTATTTTGCATAATAAGTCAAAGCCTGGAAAATTGCACTAAACATATGCTTAATAAGAAGGAGTAGAGATTTGCATTAGAGACCGACTGGCTGGTTATCTGCAGTATTCAGTACCTACTGAATAGATTTGCTTACGTTTTTCTTAGTTAATCGTTGGAATGAAGTGCCATGAAAACTTCATAGTCCTCCCTTGTTTACTGTCACGATTAACAAAACTTTTGTCCTCATTTAAAAGCCATTCTATTTAAATGAACCCGCTAATATATTCACTAAATTATCCTCCACACTGAGAAATTCCAAAGTTTATGCTAAAACTGAGCAAATCCACTCTATAAGCTCCTGTAACTTTGAAACTATTAAAATTATCATAATATTTAGGGGAAATTTAGGCACCCACAGGCATGTTATGTTTATTTATTCAAATTGGAAAATTGCCTCAGACCATTGGAGATAAACAAAAGGCTTTCGGGACCGTTTTGAAAATATCTACATACGTAATACGACCGCGTAGCTGGGTTCAAGTTCATTTATATTTTACGAGAAACACGCTTGAGTCTGCTCGCAATTTCGCAAATTAAAATCCGAGCCGCATACAGGAGCACAAGCGAATTAGCCCCGTGCGCTCCCGAAAGTTCCTAATTTTTGATTCTGTACTCAAAAGTGAACGGACCGTTACATCAACACGAAAGGTCGTTCCAATGAGTTAGGGGTTCCATAAAAATGCTTTACGACCATTCGGAAATGGAATAAATAAAAAAGAAGGTCCATCCATAACGCCCCCGAGAAGAGATAGAGGCGATTTAGTGTAAGCGTTTATCAGCTGCGACCAATCAAAAGGCGCTAGAACGAATTCTCTTGGGCGCCCTTGATCCGCTACTTTCTCGTTAGAAAAACAAAACAATCCGGATTCCGGGAGCAATATAAAACGAAATGAAACAATATTTCTTGGGTAATCCGGCCAGGTAGCGCTCCGGGGGCGCGGGTCTATTAGCACTTTACGACGGACCAGTTTAAGCGGAGGATGCGAGGATTGCGAGGATTTTGGAGCAAGGTTTACAGCACCAATAAGTATTTCACACAACGTGAAATTGACTTTGAAGTGGATAGTTTCAGATAATTTCTGGTCTAGAGCTCAAGGCTTTTTGTAAAGTGCAAAGCTTATAACTAAAGTCACTTTTGCAATTGCTTTGCAACACTCGATATTTGCACAAACTTTGAGAGAGCTTAACCTTACTCTGAAATGGACCAAAATGTTTCTCAAAACATGATTTGCGTTATCTTTCATGCTACATGCTACATGCTACAAAAAAGTGTTCAAATGCTTTAAAATGATCTCAACAAGTTCATCTTTCATATTGAGGTTAATGGATCTTAGGACCCAGAATTCGCCCATCTTTGGTTGAGAGAAATTAATAAAACAAAAAATGTGAGGTTGTTAGCAGTCATGTTTTGTTTTGCCTTTTGCTTTAATTTCTGTTTTTCTAATTAAAATAATTAGACTCAAGAAAACAAAGCTTTTTTGGTAGCGGGTTATTCGCAGTGGTACCAAAGTGAATGAGATTTTATTCAATAGCCCTACCTGGAAGAGTTTTGTGGTGCTTTTTATGTGTTCTACTTGATTATTCCAAGTTTAAGAACACACTGTAAATGAATGGATCTATTTTGAGAGACTAGCATCTAGAACATTTTACATAAACAGGGATGTGAGTATCCTAAAGACAGGGCAACAGAAGATTAGGAAGATGCTTACGGGAGGATTCAAAAACATCTCTCAACAAATGGAAATTTCTTTATTAGGCACATGTCATAAACTAATATGAAAACGTCTTAATAATCTTAATAAATACCCATATCGAATACAAATTGTGCAGGAATTACAGCAAGACATGGCTACTGCTCATTGCACCCAAGAAAAGAATTTTTGAAGCAACTTTTTTGATCCTGTGACTCTCGTATGACATTTTGTGTTAAAATATTAATTGTTACTTGTTTGTTGTTGATTTTGTTTTTTCACTAGTACCTTTCAGCTTAATTTTACAAAGCAAGAAAACAATTATGTATTCATGTTCATATTATTGTTTTTATGCCAGTATGTTCCAATTTTAAGTCGCATTTATTTGTTTGCTATATGACGGTTATTTTACGTACCCCTTTCATTGTAGCTTTGTTACAGACAACAAATATACATTGAAAGGTCAGCTTAATTTTTACAGATTTAGAGGTCTTTCCCAGCTTAATTTTTCCAGATTTAGGGTTTTGCCCTATACCCACTACAATCCAAACAATTTCAAAGACATGTATGAAATAAGCATTTTTACAATCGTTACATAGGTTTTTTTTGTTCTTTATAAATTGGTAATAACAAATATCCTTATAATAAAAGTTGTTTTTGAACTCTTATTCTTCTTGGTCATTTGAGTTAACTCGAATACAATGTCGAGTTATGACACCTTGTTCTCATCTCTGGTCTAGTTTATAGTTTATAACACTAAATAGCTATATAGTCTTCAGTATCAATGTATGAAGCTCTAGCAGATCTTTAATTTTATAGGACCTGTTATAGTCCGGGTTAGGTATTATAGGTATTAATATTTGTTAAGATACACAAACGCATGAGTTATTAACAATAAAAATAACCGAATGTCGTCGATCGGTGTCCATCTTGGCAGTTGACTTTGTTTTGTCATTCATTTTAGGACTTTCCAAAATACTGCACCCAGACACCGACTAAGCTACAACATCTCCCTCCTTAAAGCGAACATCTAATAAAGCCTTTATCTAGTTCAAGATAAAAGTAATGTTGCGTAAATCACACAATTAGAAACAAATACAAAACTTAAAGTTTAACAAAATCCTTAGGCCTAGATAGTGGCCTAATCACTCTTCCACAACGTGACATAGCTCCAGGGTCAACAACCTCAACAGGTTGAAAAATGTTGGGAATATTTGTCTCATTTCCAATTTCACTAAAATGTGCCATTTGAGATGTGATCTTTGGCAAATCATCGTGATCATTGAGTTTTGGTTTAAATGCATTATTACTAAAACGAATATGAGATGAGTTCCTCCTTAACAGATTGCCCCTTTCTTTTAATACTAGATATGAGCATGGTGCACCTGCAGGTGACATAACTTTTGCAGGAACCCACTGCTCGTTATCATAATCTTTAATAACAACATTATCTCATCCTTTTAGCGGACGATGTTCAAAAGTGGCCGTTTTGTCATAATAGGTCTGGCAAAAGAAGTTTCGAATGAGTCGGTATTTTTGATCGAGTTTGTCTTGAAAATAATATCTGACCAGGAGACAAGTCCAAACCAGCTACTGGAGTGTTTCGGTATTCCAGCAGAGCCACGACAACTCCACATTATCAGCAATATATTTTTTAAGCAAATTTTTTGCAGTTTGTACAGCCCTCTCTGCCTGTCCATTACTTTGTGGGTAACGTGGGGAGCTCGTAACTATTTCAAAATCAAAATCGTTAGCAAATTTGTGAAATTCACGAGAATTAAATGGCATCTGGTCACTAACCAAGATTCGAGGAATGCCATGTGTTGCAAAAATAATCCTCAACTGGTCGGCAACTTCACTAGCAGTTTTATTTTTTATTGGTAGTATTTCCAACCACTTTGAAAGATAGTCCTGCAAAAAAAGGTAACTTTTACCTCTACAATCTAGTATGTCACATCCCACTTTATAGAATGTAATATTTGGAATCTCATGTGCTATCATAGGTTCTTTAGCTTTATTATTACTAAATATTTCACAAAATTAGCAGTTGAAGATCATTCTCTATATCTGCATTAATTCGCGGCCAATATACTACTTGACGTGCTCGCTGCTTAGTTTTGTTCACACCAAAATGTGACATTTTGGTTTGGTGATTTAATGTGTATTTTCTGTATTTTAATGGAATTATTAACCCACAATTCGAAAATACAAGTTTATCCTCAACATGAATTTAATTCTGCATTTTAAAATAAAACTTAACAGCATCTGAAACTAATCATACGCTTTGTGGCCACCCTTCAAAATTTAAACGAATAAGTTTAGACAAGACAGGGCCATTGGAAGTTGCATCTTGAAATTCTAATCGCTTAGTATCAGAAATGGTAATACCTGGACTTAAATTTATTAAATGAATATCTTCAAAGATCCAATCATCTGATTTTGATAAATCAGATAGATAAGACCGAGATAAACAGATCAGTAATGTACATACTTTTACTTGGAATATGTTCCATTTTAGGCTGATTTCTTAATAACTTTAATCTTAGCCTTTTTAATCCATTAGAAGCTATGTCAGAGATTTTTTTAGTCATTATACCTAATAAAGGTTTATGAAGGTTTATGATCAGTCCATACCCTAATATCCCTGTCATAAAGAAAGTTATGAAATTTTTGCACTGCAAAACTTACACTAATCAACTCTTTTTCTATTTGAGCAAAATTTTTTTCCCTCCCTGTACACTAATGCAGAAGGTAAGCTGGTTTACCTTCTTGCACCCCAAACCATTTTCTGATGCATCACACTGCAAAGTTACTTCTTTTTTGTTCTTTGACATTTTTAGGAGATCGAATAGCTTGTAAAGCTTTAACCCGCTCAGGATCTAGAGACATTCCTTCTTCTGAAAAAATATGACCCAAATACTTGACACTTGATAAGCGGAACTGAATTTTATTTTCATTACATTTTACCCCCCCCCCCCCCTATCTTTTGCTCTCGGAATTACTTTCATTAAAATTTTGTCATGCTCAATTAAGGAATTGGCAGAAATTCGAACATCATCAAAGTACTCCGGGAATATCTCCAAAATTTTTGAAATTAAGGCATTGAAAGTATTCGGGTGCCATGGGCAAACCAAATGGTAGTCTATTAAATTTGTAGCATCCGAAAGGACTAGAAAAAGTACACAATTCACTAGACTTTGTCATCCATCTTGATCTGCCAAAACCCCTCCTTTAAATCAAGCACAGTGAAATACTTTTTCCCACATAATTGTGCTGTAAATTTTTCCAGGGTTGGAATAAGCATATTGGCAGGTTTTTTTATTACCCGATTCAAAAATTTTTGATCAATGCATATGCTATCATTTTTATCTTTTTTTAACAATAACCAAATTACTAATCCAACCAGGTGGTTTATCAACTTTGGAAATGACTAGTTTATCTAAGGCAACTTTTAGTTTATTTTTAACTGCCATTGGTACCCTTCTTGGAGGACACACCAGAGGCTCTCTGCCTGGATACATCAATTGTACATGTTTCAGGAAAAGTGCCCAAACCATCAAACAACTCTTGATTAATTCTAATAAAATGTTCTTTAGATTCAAACCAAGTTTCAATTGTAAACATCCTCATTATTAGGCCCAACTTTTCACATGCACTAGCACCCAATAAAGGTGTGTGTGTGCTGCACAACATAAAAATTTTCATTATAACTAATTTATTTGAGTTTGCATTATAAATTAATACAATCTAGGGATTTAATAGTAGTAGCTCCAAATGCTGTCAAAATCAAACTTGTGGGCATCAATTTACATTTATAAAAAGTACTTTTTTCTAATTTTGACATATAAAGTGGCACTTTTCAATACTGATGACAGTGACATAACGTCCTACTTTTCGTAACTAGTTACGAAAAGTAAAATCTTTCGTAACTAGTGATGAAAAGTTGGTGTCACCACCAGTTGCAGGTTTCGGCTGTGGCACACCGTTGCTATAGTTTTACGGTATTAAGTAGATACAAAGTGGTTTAAAAGTAAATATTGAAGTTTAATAATAATGATTCTCTCTCTAAGAAGGTATTTGTAGTCAAAATTAGAAAAAATCTTGTATGAAACACGTGGCGAAAAACCTTTTTTGTGTATCTCATTCAAATTGCGGGAACTCGCTGCGCTCGTCCCGCAAACATTCATTCGTTACACAAAATCGGACTTTTCGTAACTGGTTACATAAATAGCTATTATACAACGTAAAAGGTACTTACTTCTGCTCCGCAGGCAAGTTTTACACAGGTTCACAGTTTATGTCAATCACATGATACCAATTTTTGGATTCTATATTCACTACATAAATGGATCTGATTAGAAAGCTGTCTTCCTCAGATTCTTCAAGCTGCTCTTCAGTGATCTCTTCAGCATTTTGAGCTCGATAACATGATTTGAAATGATTGAATTTTCCACATTTTTCACAACGTTTTTGCATAGCTGGACACTGCATAGGTGGATGATTCCACACCTTCCACATCGAAAATTGTTACTCTTATTGCCCCCTTGAGTGCTTAGTAATATATGACCCTTGACCTTTATTTCTTGCACGGATTCTGTACACATCTGAATTTTCATGAAGGGTATTCAGCTGCTGTTTTGATACTTCAGCTGCCCGACAATGCTCAACTGCTTGATCTAAGTTAAGATTCTGAGAACCCAATCGTAAAAGTGTCTTTTGGAGATTTCTATCAGCAGCGCCTATGACGATTCTGTCTCTCAACATTTCGTCATTTAGATCTTTAAATTCACAATTCTTTTTGAAAGTTTCTTAATGACAGTTGGAAAATATTCAAAGATTTCACCTTCTTGCTGTTGCCTCTTGAAAAATTTTGAGCGTTTATAGACAATATTCTTCTGCGTACAGCAATGTTTTTCAAACGCCTCCAGCACCTTTGCAATGTCTTTTTGAGCCTCATTTGAAAGATGCAAGGTATTGGAAAGTTCCATCGCCTCCTCATCTATCAAGTTTAACAAAATTTCAACTTGAATTTCTTTGTCTTTCTTCTCTTTGCCAAAATTTTGTCTGAATCGTCTCCAGTTTTCAGAAAGATTTTCTGTTACACTGAGAGGTCTTGGAGTTTTCATTTCCTCCATTTTTAATTTTTTTTTAAACAGGGGAGGGTGCACTCAATAGTCACCGGCAATCAATTTGTCACCGTACTTTAGTGCACAGCTATCGTCATCGACTGCGCCATGTTATAGTCCGGGTTAGGTATTAAAGGTATTATTAATTGTTAAGATACACAAACACATGAATTATTAACAACAAAATTGTATTGAATATATATACTTCATAAAAACATGTTTCATGGACTGCTTGTAAGAGACCGAATATCATCTGTCAGTGTCAGTCTTGACTTTGTTGTGTCATTCATTTTAACACTTTCCAAAATACTGCACCCAGACACCGACTAAGCTACAACATGACCTACTGCAGTTCAGTAATAATTCTTGCATAGTTTATCTTCAATACAGAAACTTCTTGGGCGTTCTCTTGTAGGCTGGCCGTTTACGTGCTGGCATGTAACATTTATTCTGTAGTCTCTAGGACTAAATCCATAGACAGCAAAAACCGAAGGGAATAATAGGTATATGTGTTACTAAAAGTACCAAGCAGCCAACACTGAAGGGCTCCATATCCGAATTTATCTGTCAAATGGGGAGCACTTTTTTCCGTAGAAGCCTCTCTGGCTTGGGATTCTGTAATATTGATAGTCCTGACATCGTGTTAACTATGCACTCACATTCACACATTTATCGACACAAATGCCTCAAAATTATTCCAGACAGTGCTTTAAAGCAGATTTATAAAGTAGGTAAAAGATCCATGCTGGATGCTATCCAGAAAGTAATTTAGCGATTATATTCGTGCTGATGATAGGTGAAACCCAATGGCCAAAAATCGAAAATAAATTAAAAACTACTAATTTTGTCTCAATCAGTCAGTAATTAACTTAAAACATTTGTTGTTATCAAGGATTAATAACACTGATTCTAATGAAATTTGACATTTCTCAAATATTGACATTTCACGTTGCAGTTTTTGTAGAGATGTGCTTTCCACTTGCCAAATTTCATCATCGTAGCCACGGGACAAAAACCTACTTTGTTTGCTTTTATTGTTTAATAAAATAGTTAATATCTTATTTTGTGAAAAAAATTATCTCTACACTTTACAACTAAATATCTCAGTAGTACTGCTCTAGTGCCAGTGCTAGCCATAGTGTTCTAATTAGACCTACTGTTCTAATTTCATGGCCAGCTTAGTTTTTTTTAATAAACACAATGTATTTTTATCACATTTTCTATGCAGGATTGATACAGTGAGATCAAAGGAACTTATACATGAACAAAAAATGGAAGGATGGAGATTAACTTAATTGTGGTTAATAATGTGGATCATCCTCAATCATATCCAGTTGTTCTGGTAATGAGGAAGGATGATTCCACAAGATATTAAATTCCAGAAAGCCAAACACATTTCGATAAAAGACAGTTTTTGTTTGATCGTGATAGCTAAGAAAAGAGTGCGTTTACCACCGATAACTGTCATATTTAAACGTTTAGTGAGGCCATGTCTACGAATATTCATTCACATGAGAAATATTGAATGATTGGTCTAGCTGGACATTGATGACTCTCTGAAGAATCTAAAAATTATCACCACGTCTAATGTGCGTGCCACATACGTAATGCATATATTCTTTTTCAAAACATAGTAAAACTTTCTCTAACACGTGTTCCATCTTCTAAGGAAATCGAAGTAAAAGTTGAAACAGTTACAAGCTTCCTAACACCGTTACCGCCGGTTTGTAAAGGACTTTGGAAGGATTGCAAAACCTCTACATCGCTTCAACTCTACATCGAGCAACAATTATTGGTGATCCCAGACATAGATTTAAAGGTGAATGGTTTGGTCTGGATCATTAAAACGACTACGGGATGTGAACAGTTATAAGTATCGAAGTTTCGGCTCTAAAACAGAGCCATCTTCAGGACACTAAGAATTGGGAAAAAACATGCCATAGCTGCACCGAACAACTAATCGGTAACGAAACTAAACTGCTCGTCAAAATAGTCGGAACGGCCAATTTCTTGCTCATTTTAAAAAGGTTGTATCTCAGAGACGCTTTCACCGATCTCAATGAAGTGACATGATTCGAAAAGCCCATTTCTTGTAGAATCACAAAAGATACCTGGTTTGTGATAAACATTTTTGGTGAGAACTATACAGGGTGGATTAAAATGTCGTGTAAAAAGTACTAAACTTTAACCCACTGAATTAGGTTGCTAGAGTTATTACAAAACTTTCCCTACAATGGCATTTAGAGATCCTGATGAATATCTCGGGACATGTTTGGCTGATTTTTGATTTTTGATCTATGAAAGAAGTTACAGGGGTTTGTTAAAAAGTCCGTATTTTGTCCAAAAATCTGCCGAAATCACTAACTTTTATGTCTATAGAACGGATTTTTTATTAACACTCAGGGAAATCTAGCCTAAACTGATATAAAGTTAACCTGCTTTTCAAGAAAAAATATGAATTTACAATCATACAGGGTGAAACAAAGGTCAATGCAAAATTCTTAAACTTAGCGGCTTTCTTACTTGCCCCCTGATGTTAAGAGTTACCTTAGAACTTGCATTTTTATAACATTGAGAGGTCCTAGTTCATATCTCGGGACGTGTTTGGCGGATTTTTCATTTTTATTCTACGAAAAAACTTACCGGGGTTTGTTATAAAGTTCGTATTTTATCCAACAAACTGCCAAAATCACAAATTTTATGTCTACAGAACTGAATTTTATTAAGAGTTAGAAAAACATAGCCTAAACTAACATAAAGTTAACCTGTTTTTCAACAAAAAATATGAATTTACAATCATACAGGGTGAAACAAAGAGCAATGCAAAATTCTTAAACCTTAGGGACATTTTTACTCATCCCCTAATGTTAAGAGTCACATTAGAACTTGAATTATGATAACATTGGGAGGCACTGATTTATATTTCGGGACATGTTTGGCGAGTTTTTAATTTTTGTTCTACGAAAAAAGTTACACGGGATTGTTAATAAGTTCGTATCTTATCCAAAAGACTGCCAAAATCACTAACTTTTACGACTATTGAACTGTCTTTTTTATTAACATTTAGGGGAAAATCTATCCTAAACTAACAGAAAGTTGATCTATCTTTTAAGAAAAAATATGAATCTACAATCATACAGGGTGAAACAAAGAGCAATACAAAACTCGTAAACTTTAGCGACATTTTTACTCGCCCCTTGATGTTAAGAGTCACTTTAGAACTTGCATTATGATAACGTCGAGAGGTCCTGAGTCATATCTTGGGACATGTTTGGCGGGTTTTTCATTTTTGTTTTGCGAACAATTTTACAAGGGTTTGTTAAAAAGTTCGAATTTTATCCAACAAACTGCCAAAATCACTAACTTTTACGTCTAGATAACTGATTTTTTATTAACACATAGGAAAATCTAGTTTACGCAAACATAAACTTAATCTCTTTTTCAAGAAAAAATATGAATCTACAATCATACAGGGTGAAACAAAGGGCAATGCAAAATTCTTACAACTTTAGCGATATTCTTACTCGCCCCCTGACGTTAAGAGTCATTTTAGAACTTGCATTATGATTATTATTTAGAGGACCTGATTTATATCGCGGGACATGTTTGGTGGGTTTTTTAATTTTTGATCTACGAAAAAGGCTACAGGGGTTTGTTAATAAGTTCGTATCTTATCCAACAAACTGCCAAAATCAGTAACTTTTACGACTATTGAACTGATTTTTTTATTAACATTTAGGGGAAAATCTAGCCTAAACTAACATAAAGTTGATCTGTCTTTTAAGAAAAAATATGAATCTACAGGGAGAAACAAAGGGCAATACAAAATTATTAATCTTTAGCGATATCCTTACTCGCCCCTTAATGTTAAGAGTCACTTTAGAATTTGCATTATGATAACATTGAGAGGTCCTGATTCATATCTCGGGACATGTTGTAGCGTTTTCTTTTTCACAAAGAAAACCTACTGTCAAATAACTGTAAATTAACATTTTATTTCCAAAGAAATATGACTACCTTGGCCGCCATGTTTGTTCACCTTGATTATCGTTTCTATGCACTCCTTCTACTTCGAGTTCTAGGGTTAGAAATCCGTTGAAAGGTAACTTCTTTTGGACATTGACATGTGTCAATGGGTTGATTGCCAACCCATTGACCCATTGGGACAGAATTGCCAAATTTCCCCAATATTTTTACTTAGATTCCCTTGTTTTCTTCATGTGCTCTTCTAATACTTTCCCTAAATTTATCTTTTATTTAGCAACAATGGCAAGATTTTCATATTTCGCGGTTCATTTTCTCGTTCTTTTTATTCCCCCTTTTGACACTATAATTTCCGTTTTTTTTTACCAATTCAGAGCCCAGGTGGTAAAGGTAAAAACGTTTGATAGCCCCTTTTCCATCTTGACCACTGTCCAGGGCACATCGGACGTCAGCCTGTCCCTAAACGGCTACAGCCTAGCCATGTGGCTATTGTAAAGTTCTCGTATTTTGGGGTCCAATGAGTAGTCGAATGTTTGAGTAATAAAACTCAATGCCTCCCTTTTTTTTTCGGATCCTACAAGTGCAACGTTTCATCCTGCACGTGTGCCTATAATGGAGCCGTTAGTGACGGTGATGGCTCCTAGGTTTTGAACCGTCCAGCATTACCACACATGATGCACTGATCCTCTACCTCAACTAGCAAGAAAGCCCTACAAACTGGCCAAGTATTTCAACCGGTAGGAGGAGATTTAAAAACCAAGTATACCTGCGCTAACCTTAGGTAAGAACTAACACCATAATAAATAAATGTGCCTAATTTTAATAATTCCTGTTGGTTTTACTTTGGTTTGATGACCTAAACAATATGAACCAAAGCCAAAGTCACTAACTTTTACGTCTACATAACTGATTTTTTATTAACACTTCGGAAAACTTAACCTAAACTAACATAAAATTAGTGTGTTTTTAAGAAAAAATATGAATCTACAATCATACAGGGTGAAACAAAGAAAAATGCAAAATTCTTAAACTTGAACGGGTTTCTTACTTGCGCCTTGATATTAAGAGTCACTTTAGAACATGAATTATGATAACATTGAGAGGTCCTGATTCATATCTCGGGACACTTTTGGCGGGTTTTTTAATTTTGTTCTACGAACAAAAAAGGGTATGGTGGTCACTAATTTGTCAATCAACCGACGAGATGCAAGGCACTATAGGCAGGTTCTCGTACTGAGAGCCATCTACCAGATCGTATTTAATTAAATGCACTGGTGGTTTGACGCCTGCTTCTGCATAACAATTCTACGAACAAAGTTACAAGATTTTCTTAAAAAGTCCCTATTTTATCCACCAAACTGTTAAAATATCTTACTTTCACGTCTTTAGAGGTGATGTTTCAGTACTAGGTCTCCGATATCGAACAACCTTAGAAAAACAAAATATGGGTTGCTATGGAAACTAAGTAAATAATCTGAAGCCGATGTCTGTCATCTAATTACAAGTATAAAGCTGAAGGTTTTACTTAAATTTATTTAATTCTCATTCATATAGAAATGCCAATGTTAAGCCAAAATGAACTACAGAACATTATGCGGTAAGTTTGTTCTTTTTAGGTTAACACTTTTACAAAAATAACGAGCGATCTTAAACAGGTTGCACTTACGGAGGCTAAGTGTAGCTAACATAGCGGACCGTAGGGACATCAAAATCCACAGTTTATAGGACAATAAAAAGAAGCCAAAATTATGGTGCTCCCATTTATCTAAAGACTGGACATTGTGGAAGAAAAAGATGCACTACTCGCAGGGAGGACATTTTAATAAAACTATCCGTCAGAAGAAGAAGACAGTTCAATGCCACACAAGCTAAGGCTACTACCGGCTCAAGAGCTTCAACTAGCACTATTAGAAGACGCCTGCATGAGAGAGGTCTGAACGCCAGAAGACGTGCCATCTGTCCATCTCTTCAACCTGTCCATCGAGCTTTTCGAAGAGTTTGGGCTCAAGAGCATTTGAACTGGGGAGTAGCCGAATGGAGTTGTTGCATGTTTTCTGATGAATGTCGGTTTTCATTGTATGCATCAGATGGGCGAATTTTAGTGTGGAGAGGAAAGAATGAAAGATTTATTGAAGAGAATATGGTGAGCAAAGTGCCATTTTGTGGTGGAAGTGTATGGGGTGGTGTAATAAGGGACGGAAAGAGTGACTTGGTTATTTTGATTGGAGAAACTATGAATGCAATTAGATATCGAGATATGTGTGTAAATGAAATTGTTGTGCCATTTGCTCAGAACTTTGGGGACAACTTTATTCTGATAGATGATAATGCGCGTCCTCACAGAGCACGAATTGTCCAAGAAGTTCTGAGAGAAAATGGCATAGAGCGAATGAATTGGCCTGCTAGGTCGCCCGATATGAATGTCATAGAGCTCGTATGGAGTAGAATGAAACTGAAACTGAGTATGAGAGAACAAGAATTTCAAAATTTGGATGAATTAGCGACTGCGGTTAGGGAAGAATGGGAGGCTATTCTCCAAGACTTCATCAGAAGCTTGGTGGACAGTATCCCTAGAAGGACAGCCGAACTGGTACGAGGTGGGCCTACGCGATATTAAAATAAAATGAGACATCAAGTTGCTGTCTTGAATTGTCCGCTCGTAATACCACAATTCTCCGTATAACCTATAGTATTTTTTCTTGGAATACCTACATGTTAATTTTTAGTTAGTTAGTTAGTTAGTTGTTAGGCTTAGTTTTTCAAAAGGGTAATAGAAAACCAGCCTTATCAATATATAAACTTGGATATTTAAACGGTTTTGTTTACCAAATAGACTTTTTGAAACAACCTGTATTTTCTTCGTATAAAACGCAAAAACCGGCAAATACGTCCTAAGCTATAAATCAGGGCCTATAAATGTTGTCATAATGCAAGTTCTAACTAAAGTGACTCTTAATATCAGGGGGCGGCTAAAGTTATGAACCCTGTATGATTGTAGATTCATATTTTTTCTTGAAAAACATTAACTTTATGTTAGTTTAGGCTAAATTTTCATGTGTTAATAAAAAGTCAGTTTTATAAACGTAAAAGTTAGTGATTTTGGCAGTTATTTGGATAAAATACGAACCTTTAACAAACCCCTGTAGCCTTTTTCGTATATCAACAATTAAAAAACCCACCAAACATGTCCCGAGATATAAATCAGGTCCTCTAAATGTAATCATAATGCAAGTTCTAAAATGACTCTTAACGTCAGGGGGCGAGTAAGAATATCGCTAAAGTTGTAAGAATTTTGCATTGCTCTTTGTTTCACCCTGTATGATTGTATATTAATATTTTTTCTTGAAAAAGAGATTAAGTTTATGTTTGCGTAAACTAGATTTTCCTACGTGTTAATAAAAAATCAGTTATCTAGACGTAAAAGTTAGTGATTTTGGCAGTTTGTTGGATAAAATTCGAACTTTTTAACAAACCACTGTAAAATTGTTCGTAAAACAAAAATGAAAAACCCGCCAAACATGTCCCAAGATATGACTCAGGACCTCTCGACGTTATCATAATGCAAGTTCTAAAGTGATTCTTAACATCAGGGGGCGAGTAAAAATGTCGCTAAAGTTTACGAGTTTTGTATTGCTCTTTGTTTCACCCTGTATGATTGTAGATTCATATTTTTTCTTAAAAGACCGATCAACTTTCTGTTAGTTTAGGCTAGCTAGATTTTCCCCTAAATGTTAATAAAAAAGACAGTTCAATAGTCGTAAAAGTTAGTGATTTTGGCAGTTTTTTGGATAAGATACGAACTTATTAACAATCCCGTGTAACTTTTTTCGTAGAACAAAAATTAAAAACTCGCCAAACATGTCCCGAAATATAAATCAGTGCCTCCCAATGTTATCATAATTCAAGTTCTAATGTGACTCTTAACATTAGGGGATGAGTAAGAATGTCCCTAAGGTTTAAGAATTTTGCATTGCTCTTTGTTTCACCCTGTATGACTGTAAATTCATATTTTTTGTTGAAAAACAGGTTAACTTTATGTTAGTTTAGGCTATGTTTTTCTAAGTCTTAATAAAATTCAGTTCTGTAGACATAAAATTTGTGATTTTGGCAGTTTGTTGGATGAAATACGAACTTTATAACAAACCCCGGTAAGTTTTTTCGTAGAACAAAAATGAAAAATCCGCCAAACACGTTCCGAGATATGAACTAGGACCTCTCAATGTTATAAAAATGCAAGTTCTAAGGTAACTCTTAACATCAGGGGGCAAGTAAGAAAGCCGCTAAGTTTAAGAATTTTGCATTGACCTTTGTTTCACCCTGAATGATTGTAAATTCATATTTTTTCTTGAAAAGCAGGTTAACTCTATATCAGGTTAGGCTAGATTTCCCTGAGTGTTAATAAAAAATCCGTTCTATAGACATAAAAGCTAGTGATTTTGGCAGATTTTTGGACAAAATACGGACTTTTTAACAAACCCCTGTAACTTCTTTCACAGATCAAAAATCAAAAATCGGCCAAACATGTCCCGAGATATTCATCAGGATCTCTAAATGCCATTGTAGGGAAAGTTTTGTAATAACTCTAGCAACCAAATGCAGTGGGTTAAAGTTTAGTACTTTTTACACGACATTTTAATCCACCCTGTATAGTTCTCACCAAAAATGTTTTTCACAAACCAGGTATCTTTTGTGATTCTACAAAAAATGGGCTTTTAGAATCATGTCACTTCATTGAGATCGGTGAGAGCGTCTCTGAGATACAACCTTTCAAAAATGAGCAAAAAATTGGCCGTTCCGACTATTTTGACGAGCAGTTTATTTGTAAATAACACATTAACATGATCAAATTAAAAAAAAACCTTTAAAATCTATATGTATATACAAAAACAACCTAACAAAGAGTAACATTAACAAATTAAAACAAAAGAATACAAATAAGGGAGAAACCAGACTCACATACAACCCTTGCCACTCCCTGTGAGTCACACTCAAAATGGCTTTCGTAGGATATCTCATATATTTATAGGGTGATAAATGATACTTCCACTATCGTTTTTAGTGAAATTTGGAAGACAAGGAAAACGTACAGGTAGTATCACAGTCTAAGTACCTCTGGGATGTAGAAGGTCACCATAGTATATACAAAAAAGGGTACAATAAAATTATCTATATTCTATGGTGACTATATTCTATGGCGACGTTCTAGAGATATGTTCACCTAGCCACTGTATTACATTCTTGCAGTGCGCAAATACCAGCTTAATCTGTTCGACTTCATTTTACTTGGGCTATGATACTATCTGTAGGTCTTCTCCGTTTTCCAAATTTCACTGAAGAACTATAGTGGAAGTATCAATTATCGCCTTTTGAGATTTCCTATGAAAGCTATTTTGAGTCTGGAGGAGCGGGAGTGGCAAGTGTTGTGTGTAAGTATGGTTTCTCTTCTTTTTCTCTTTCTCCTTTTAAAGGTTCTTTTTTAAATTTGATCATGGTAATGTGTTATTTAAAAATAGTGTCGTTACCGCTTAGTTGTTCGGTGCATGTTTTTTCACAACTTTTAGTGTCCTGACGATGGCTATATTCTAGAGCCGAAACGTCAATAATTATAACTGTTCACATCCCGTCGTCGTTTTATTGATCCAGACCAAACCATTCACTTTTAAATCACTTTTGTGTGTATTCCACGCCCCTTTCTTTAAATATTTCATATTTAAATAGTCAATTTTTTTTATCTCAGTACCTAGAATGTTATCGTCTATAATTTTGTTAAACTACAATGGCACAACTGTAGATATTTTCCGTGATCAAAATTTTCATTTCAAAACATCACTTGTCAATATTATTCACAAAACCAATATAATTAAAACTATATTTATTTCGTTTGCAAGTTTTTCACAATTCGTCCTTAACTTGGTATCCTTTCCTTGGTGTTTCAAAGTCCACGATGTAGGGGTCTAAGTCATCTGGTAAGGTAACATTGTTCAGCTTTTGTGCCAACTCCCAGTATCTCTTTCTCATAAGAAAAGCTGACTGTTTAGGCTGGCGACTTCGAGTAAAAATACCTTTCTTGTTTCCACCCACTCTACGAATATCTACAACAAAAACACATTAAGAATTTAACGGTGATTCTTTTAAATTAATTTCTAATATTTTTTTTTTTTCATGTGTACTTAAGACACTATACAAGGTCTTTCACGCTATTCGCGTCGATCGTTTATGGTTAAACTAAAAAATGAGAAAAATAGTTATTTATTATATGAGTGTTAAAAGTGCGTTTTTAAGGCACGCATGTAAAATTTTACTGAATGAGCGAATATTTACAGAATAAAATACCAGACACCAAAACTAAAATTCCACGAAGTTTCACCATCGTTGAAAAGGAGTATTTGGATTTTTATCGGAATTACTTCGTTCAGCAAACGTCGGACATCGGCTACTTTTCGTAAATACGTGGAAAACAAATGTACGAGAAATCCTGTAGGCATTAATACGACTGAAAAAAATGACTGCTGCTGTAGCAAAGTACCTAAAAGTTCCAAATTGGATCCTCTATACAAGACATTGTTTTCGCCGTTCTTCTGCTAGCTTGCTTGCCGATGCTGGAACAAATTTGACCGCAATTAAGCGCCACCGAGGATGGAAATCGACTACCGTTGCTGAGAGCTACATCGAAGATTCTTTGGAAACCAAGAACTCGATTGCCCGAAAACTCCTTGCAGTGAAAACAACAACGGCAGATATGATTGCAACATCAACCAGAAATGAGGCGTTTCTGTTCATTTCTCGTCATCTTTGATAACTTGCACTAAGGGCTTTGGTAGAATTATAGAAGAAATTAATTTTACAAATTGTTCAAATCGTCGTATCAATGTTAGTATTAATAAATAAAGTAAAAGTTTTGACAATATTCTCTTTTGACCTCAAAAATGCCATTTTTTAACACGTTTGTAGATTTTTTTTATACCGGGTGTCCAGCAGAACCCTGGACATAGGAGATTAACATGGGAAATCGGTTTTTATTTTTTTGCGCCTGTACGGTTGATTTGATTGAAAAACTTTTAAGAGTAAAGTTGTAGAGTTTATAGTCAGTTATCATCCTGTAATTTTTTCAATACCACAGTTTTGGCTATTTTTTGGAAAAACGCCTCGAAAAGTGCAAAAATTTGAATTTGGCGCGTCACCCCCACCATGCATGTGCAGTGTCGCCAACATAATAATTTTATATGTCAGATTCAGAGCCGATTTTCCTTTCTTATTTATTTTGAGGGACTATCATGTAGTAATTAACCTGATTATGCAGAGAAAATTAACTGAAAACCTGACGATAATGTTCTTAAATTATAGGTAAGTAAAAGTTACGTTTATAATTATCATAATTAGTAAAAGGAAAGTCATTCCAATTTGTGTATGGCTGGTTGTCTAATTCATTTTAGTTTAGCAATACGACAACCACGATGACATGACCATTTGTCTCTTGTCACCAATTAAGGGTGTTCGTTGTTGTTGTTATTGAGGTGAATTCATCTATCTCCAAATGTTTTACTTCAAAAGTGTCTATTTTGCAGTGCTGTGTGACGCGAGGCCCCATCCTGCATGTAAAAAACCCTTGCTAAGTGCTGGACTCTTCTATGACAGACAAAATCTCATTGGAAAACCAAATACAGTGGGCCCCAAAATGCCAATCCACACATTGACAACTTCTCGACGTTGGTCTCGGTTGTCCTGCACTGTATGTGGATTTTAGAGAGTCAAAACTCATTCATTTTGTTGATTTGAGGGACCCATTAATCCAAATTAACATTCATTGGTGTAACAAATGTTTATAGCAAATAAGCAAGACCAGTAAGCAGATAGCGATGGATGTTTGATCTGCTAAGACCAGTTTCTTTCATGTTTTATCTATGTATCTGGAGACTATAGTGCCTGTGAAAAAAACTCTTTTCAGTGACAACAAATCTTGCCAAACTGGCCACAAACAACATGAAAAACTGGCAAAAAATTGGTTTTATTCCAATCGATTGCTGCTGAATGCAAGACACAGAGGATGGTGTGACGCCCCATCTTGCATGTAAAAAACCCATTCTGATGGCTGGATGGCTTCTACAGCAGGCAAAATGTCATTGCGAAGCATATTGTCAGATTTGTTGGCGTTCAAACTGCAATCAATGAAAAATGGACCTATAACATGGCGCCCCAAAATGCCGATCCACACGTTATAGTTGCTCGACGTTGGTCCCGATTGTCATGCACTATATGTGGGTTTTGGAGTGCCCAAATCCGATCATTTTGTTGATTTGAAGAGCCAGTCAATCCAAATTAGCATTCATCCCTGAAACAAATGTTTCTAACAAATCTTGGGACTGCAATAATTTTTTCGGTTAGGATTTCACAAAACTCCATTTGGGGGAAAAGGTGGGTCGGTATGAGTTGTTGATGGTTCTCTTTTTTGTAGCTTTCAAAACCTTCTTTTTGCAGATAATTATGGATGGTCGATCCACTAAGTCTAGTTTTTTGGCCAATCTGTCGAATACTCTTGGAAGGATCATTGTTTACTGCAGCAAGAACAACAAGTTTTGCCACATTTTCATCCTCTGGAGCCGCACCAGCTTGAAGTCATCGCTTTCGCTCACAGGAACATATCGGCTTAATACTCCCAGTTTCCTCAAAACGAGCAACCACCGCCTGAAGTGAACTGCATGCTGATATTGGTTGTTCAGGAAACAATGCAACAATGTTGTCTCGAATTTGAGCAAAGGAATTACCAGCCCAGTATTGTTTTAAAACAAGTTTTCTCTCCTCAAAATTCATAACTAATGAAACATTTAAATAAAAAATAATAAAAATAAAATTTTACACTGTATCAACAAAATGGTTCCTAATTTCCTTACTTTTAATATCAATAAATACAAGGTTTCTGTATACATTACATTTTTATTTCGAGGAAATTGTGTGTGAAAAAGTGGATGCAACAAGTACCAAAATAAGTATATTTCCATAATCAATCTATACATAAATTTCTTAACAGAAGAAATTAACAAGTGGACATGAAAAAGAAATGTAACATAAATTTAGGTAATAACACAGATAACAACAATTATTCCTATAAAAACACTATCACCTTTATTAAGATTCAATTCAATTCAATTCAAATTTATTCATGTTTACAATCACCAAAACAGCAATGTACATACCTCAAAAATAGAATAGTCTACAAATTAAATTTAAATAAATTCAGTCCAGATGCCATTATTTACTTAATACTAAAAGCTTACAGTCAACATCCTAAAATAGACTATACAGAGAGAAGAAAAAAAAATTAATAATTTTGATTAAAATACTTAAAATACTCTTCATCACAATAAAAAACATTTACCATTAAAATTTGCTTATTTTCCTTTCGGAAACTATCCACTGTCAATGCTTTAATTTTTATGGGCAGTTGAAATATTTTACCGCCCAGTAGCCAGGACCATTCTGGCACCTTCTCAAACGACAATATGAGGTTATTAAACTTTTTCGGTCTCTAGTAAGGTAAGCATGCATGTCCTCGTGAGCAGAAAACAGATACATGTTATTTTTCACAAACAGCAAATTCTCCAATATAAACATGGAGGGCAGGGTTAGTATGCCTAGCTCTCTGAAGTGCGCTCTGCAGTCATCCCTGTAGCCCAGGCCAGCCAACAATCTGACCGCTCTTCGCTGAAGCCCGAACAAACGCTTAGCCCCGAGGCGTGGCCCCAAACAACTACAGCATAAGAGAGCCTTGCATGAGAAGATGCAAAGTAAGCCGATCTAAGTACCGTACGAGATATCCTATCTGAAAGCTGACGTAGCAGGTACAAACTTGTATTGAGCCTTGAAGCCAAGTTATCAGTGTGTAAATCCCATTTGGCACTCTCATCCACAAGAACCCCAAGAAATTTAACCTGGGATACGTGGTCATTTACGGTTCCAATCTCCCTCAATGCAAACACCATCCTGTGTGTCTTGCATTCAGCAGCAATCGATTGGAATGAAACCAATTTTTGGCCAGTTTTCCAAGTTGTTTGTGGCCAGTTTGGCAAGATTTGTTGTCACTGAAAAGAGTTTTTTCACAGGCACTATAGTCTCCAGATACATAGATAAAATATGAAAGAAACTGGTCTTAGCAGATCAAACATCCATCGCTATCTGCTTCTGGTCTTGCTTATTTCCTATAAACATTTGTTCCACCAATGACTGTTAATTTGGATTAATGGGTCCCTCAAATCAACAAAATGAATGAGTTTGGACTCTCTAAAATCCACATACAGTGCAGGACAACCGAGACCAACGTCGAGAAGTTGTCAATGTGTGGATTGGCATTTTGGGGCGCGCTGTATTTGGTTTTCCAATGAGATTTTGTCTGTCATAGAAGAGTCCAGCACTTAGCAAGGGTTTTTTGCATGCAGGATGGGGCCTCGCGTCACACAGCACTGCAAAATAGACACTTTTGAAGTAAAACATTTGGAGATAGATGAATTCACCTCAATAACAACAACAACAACGAACACCCTTAATTGGTGACAAGAGACAAATTGTCATGTCATCGTGGTTGTCGTATTGCTAAACTAAAATGAATTAGACAACCAGCCATACACAAATTGGAATGATTTTCCTTTTACTAATTATGATTATTATAAACGTAACTTTTACTTACCTATAATTTAAGAACATTATCGTCAGGTTTTCAGTTAATTTTCTCTGCATAATCACGTTAATTACTACATGATAGTCCCTCCAAATTAATAAGAAAGGAAAATCGGCTCTGAGTCTGACATAAGAAATTATTATGTTGGCGACACTGCACATGCATGGTGGGGGTGACGCGCCAAATTCAAATTTTTGCACTTTTCGAGGCGTTTTTCCAAAAAATAGCCAAAACTGTGGTATTGAAAAAATTACAGGATGATAACTGACTATAAACTCTACAACTTTACTCTTAAAAGTTTTTCAATCAAATCAACCGTACAGGCGCAAAAAAATAAAAACCGATTTCCCATGTTAATCTCCTATGTCCAGGGTTCTGCTGGACACCCGGTATGCTTATGACGCTTCCAAAGTGGCATAATTGAAAATTATTTGAGACTCGGTGACCGGGTATCTCAAAAAATAACAAAATAAAATAGTTAATTTTCTTTAAAGCATCCTATATATTTTTTGGTTTTGCCTTCGATTCTAAGTAATTTTTTTCGTATGGAATAATAACCCTGTAAGGAACTGTTTTCTAATGAATGGCAGCTGAAATTTGGAATTTTTAATATTCAAAACTTTATAAAACTTGACCTGCAGAACTTAACCAAAATAAGATTATACAGTCTTATCTTAATTTTTCATAAGCTATTTAACAATGTTTGTCTTAAAAAATATCATAAGTACGCCTAAATTTTTTGATTTTATGGAAAACCAAATTAGCGCCACATAGCCTTTACAACAGTTATGAAATTATTATTTACCTTGATCAGTTCTAAAATCGGCGAAACACCAAATCATTTCCCCAACCAACCACCCCTCTCCCCTGAGTTCGTCAAACGCTCTGAAGTACTGCGACATAAGGTCATTTTGATACTCCTCAGACCATATAAATGTTGGTAGCTACATTAAGCACATTAATTAGTTATAATTGAATGATAAACTTACGAGTAGTAGTAACTGACATAACTTAATCCTTCTTCAGAATCAGCTCCATATTCGGTATAAAAGACAGGTTTGTTGAACGTTTCGCGCCAACCCCTGGCTTGCTCCAGGACTCTCGTGTAGATACCGTCGAGTTCTCCGACATCACTGTACCAAGATTCGTAACGGTTTACTGCCACAATGTCCAGGAATTGAGCCTGTTGGGTCCATTTTATTGTATGTGATAAGTAACTACGTGTGGAAGGGCTGAAAGAAGAAGATTATGCCCCTTGGTCGGTCAAAGGCATAATAATTCTCCTTTCTGCTCTTGGTGCGCACAAGTGATATTTTTTAATCTTCTAAAATTCAAGTTTAATAATATTTGATTAAAAATCAACTGGTCAACTCATTGCATAAAGACGTTATTTACGTCATGACCGTAGGTTATTGTACATTTTCATGTCGTCATTGCAACGGGCATAGAAACAACAAGAAATGTTGGTTGCAAAGACACTGTTGCCGCTGTGGTAACTGTGATGTAAACTGATAGTTTTGCTTCACTTGTGTGTAAAATAACTTTTGCATAATTACCGCATATTCATTGTCGTAATCAAATCTGTTTGCCAAGGTAATGGGCCTTGAAGTATCAAGGCTCTTGATATGGGCACGAATTTCTCTAAAATTAATATTGTTAAGTTAGTCTAAGTTGTAATTGATCCAAATTGTAAATTGTACTTATAATACACTTCTGCCTCTAGTACGTCAACAACAGGCTCATTGGCAATAGACCATGCAACAACGGAGGGCCTATTCTTATCCCGGCGATACAACTCCGTCAAAGATCTTTTGTGGTTCTCAAATAGCTCGTCATTATAATCTCTATAAGAAAAGTTTATTTGGTTTTGCAAAAGAAAATTCTTCTAACATCTCGAAGAGAAACAATAATTAGTAGCACCGACGATATAGCTCCAGGTTGTTGATTAGTGACATAGAGCGTTCTTCATGTCCACATATATAAAACTAGATGGAGATGCAACACATTGGGGTAGAGTGGTCAGACAACCTAATATATGAAAAAGGCTCACTGGAAACCGGTTGGGTAAGAGTAACTAGGGATGCATCAAGTCAAGTAGCTTGACAATTTGAAGAAATACTTGACGTGAGGAACTGAACACTTGACAACTCGGTACTTGATTTGACTTGATTTTTTGACAGTTCAGCTTGGCTTGATGCCTAGTGTTTTCAAACTACTTGATACTTGACTAAAAATTGTGAATGATCAAGATGAACCAAAATATGGTCACGTAATTTCGTAACAGTCGATTCGAGAACTTTCCATCATCATCATCATCTAGCGCTACAACCCTGGGTGGGTCTCGGCTGACTGCAAAACTCTTTTCCAGTTGATACGGTCTTCTATCAGTTTTTGGTCGAAAGGGATGTTCATTTTCTGTAGGTCTGATTTGATGTTGTCTCTGCAACGCATTCTGGGACGCCCGACTGGTCTTTTTCCTGTTGGAACCTCCTCCCACACCAATCTTACAAGTCTTTCATCCTGCAGCCTGTGTAAGTGGCCGCCCATCTTAGTCGTTGGGATTTAATCTCTTGCACGATATAGCTATCGTTATAAAGCTCCTTTATTTCAATATTCGTTCTAATATGAACGACGATATTGTCGTCGGATCGTGGTGGGCTCCGAAGAACTGTCAATGATGACCACAAATCTACAGAATGAATATGACTGACGGTGCTATGAACGTGACAGAATTGGGACGCTTTTTCAAGTCTTCCATTTGTACCCCAAAAGTATTTTAAAACCAACATTGTTCTGATCAAAATGTCATTAACTGAAAAAAGAACATAGAACAAATCATGAAGGGGAGAAAAATGTATTTCTTCAAAAAAAAAAATAAAAAACTTGAGGAGACTAAAAGAATTCTAAATCTTCGTTAACAAGAAAATGAAGAAAATTTTTATGGCAAACTCTAACCCTAATCTGAATTAAGAGGCAAATGCGGGATAACTGGGAGTTCCAGATTTCCATCAAAAAGACTAGAAGAAACTGGTTTCTAAATCTTCATTAAAGAAGCAAATTGAAGGGATTTTCTTGAAAGAGCAAACAGAAACGTGTCTTCTTCACAGAAGAAGGTGAAGAAGACTTCGGCAAAAAAAATGTGAGCTTTATTAGTATCTAATAAAGAACAACAACAGTTTTTTGAAGTTTCAACAACAATGGAAGACAACTTTTAGATAAAAAAAAAATAAAACGAATGGCGAACAGAGCAAAATCTTCAATAAATCACAATGTTTAAAGAAAATAATTTAAAATTTTATTAGAAAAAAGAAACAAATTTTTCTGGCAAGCCACTAGGTTCATTTACGAGCAGTAACAAGGATTTCAAATTTCCCCCCAAGGGAGGGAACTGAAGGGATTTTGTTTCAACTTCATTAAAGAAATACATTTTAGAGACCTTTTCAAATTATTTGGGACATTCTTCAGGGACGAATAGATCCAAAATGCTTTACAAAAATCACCTAAATATTCATTAAAAAGAGAAAAATTGTGCAAGCAAATATGAGCTTTATGTAAAAAAGCAATAACATAAATGCAAAAAAACAGTTTTCGGTATAGAATTACGAAAAAACTGATTGAAGAAAACTTTCTCTACATTTTGTGAATACAATAAAGCAAATGGAGTTATAAGCAAAAACTATATATGGAATATAACTGAAGTCAAGTAGTAGTTTAATTAGATTTAAAAACTATAAATCTTTTTGAGCCAGAAAATTGAAGCAAATATATGTGGGAAATTGAGATTTATCTGAAGGTGGTTAAAAGGCCAAGGCAGAATAATTGAAAACTCCAGCTTGTTGGAGTTTTCCAGCTCCATCCAAAAACTACCTAACTCAAGCTTAAGATTGACTTAAGCTTGAAATCAAGTCAAGCTGTGAATACATAAGAGTAACCAGGTCGAAGGAAAAGGGACAATTATGAAGAAGCTCGACTCAATGTTAACCAGTTGATGGAGCTTTGCGAAAGAGTTTGCAGGCGCTACAAAAAAAAATGTTTCGACTTTCTCAATTCTCTTTAGATTAAGTTATGTACCCTAAATATTACAGCAAACATTATACGAGCTCCTGACACTTTATCATTATACTTGTCACTGAAGGTATGGAATGACTAAAGTCAATTGAGATTGATCGAAATACTTCACGTCTGATAATAGATTGTCAAGATTCAGTGAACACCATTTCAAAACCAGCAAACTTTACTGCTCTTAGAGACCTCGTTCCAAGTGTACCGGTTGATAGCTTTCCTCGAAAGACTTGACCTCCTTTTCGAGCCGCATCCAACGAGAACAACCGAAAGTGGGAGTCGCTGCATATGAACCAGGGACACTGCTACATTTTTATAGCATTAGGGGAAAAACAGAGCCTTCCTCGAATACTTTCTATCTTAAGAACTTCTTCCTCACACTTAAACGCAACCCAACGTCAGCAGCAACAAATGAAGAGGCCGACACAGGAGCTGTACTATCTACATGTTGTCCAATTCATTGCCCATCACATGCATCGCCGTGGATTACAAGAACCGGACATTTGTTTGCTGTTGTAGAAAATGACCAATTTTAAAGTGTTACTGATGAGTGGCACAGCCACAGAAACGCTTCTCCATTCTTTAAGATGTGCAAGATTCTTCACACTGAAGGACTCAGACTGAAGGCTCAAGAGAAGGACTTCTTGGTGTTCCATACAGTAACCGGTTGTGCCTCGACAACGAGAACGAATAAAGCAGCGTAGAAAGTCTCCAGTAGAGCAAAGTGGGGAACTATCCACTGAATAAAGGTCGATGCAGAAAAATTCTTGCTAAAAATGTACAAAGTTAGCGTAATTTGTTAGGCGTTTCAGTATATCCAGCTTTGCTTTATGTAATGCTAAAACGCCTCTGCTTTTCGGAATAGCAGGGTAAAGAAGTACTCAGGCGATAAAGTCAGATATTAGTGTTTCAATAAGGGATTCCCTACTTCTACACCTTAAATTTTGATTAATAACATAGAACATGTGAGTACAACCAGTTGCTTTTTCTTCGAGTCTTAGGACTGTAGGCTTCACTAATTTGTTCCCATCCTTTGGCCCTTCAGACAACCCCAAAACCAACGCGTATACTACTTGTCTCAATTTGTTTAAACGATGCTTACGCTACTATACGTCAGATTATATGACTTATTAATCACGTCAGTTTTATTATGTCTTTTAGCCGTGAACATAATTGCGTCATTTTGACATTATCTCATGGTGTTTAGATTCAAACTGAGCAATAATGAGACCTTAGCTTACGTCATTATGACACCATACAGGGGAATTGATTTTATAGGGGAACTATGGGACATAATAGGGGAATTGATTTTAATTTTAAAAGTTGTTTAAATGAACAATATTTCAACTCTGAAATGGTTATTTTGCAATTTATCACATCTTCGAACCTATTTACATAACTTAAAGTAAGAGAAATTTGAGCATTGCAATAGGTTTGGCTTCTTAGTAAATTTCTAAGAGTTTTAAATGTGAATATTTTACATTGAAAAATAACAGAAAAGAAGAAGTGAAGGGTAACAAACAGGTTCATAATTAGCAGGTTAAATACTCTTTAAAAAGTTTTTTTGTTTTGTTGCTTCTTAAATTGATACTCTTTTTTAATGTTTACTGATTAAGCGTTTAATGTTGCACATTTTAGAGGTGGTGTTCGTACTTATAAATCTGATCTTAAAGCAATTAGATTAATTATTATTGTGATCGAGGTGAAAGCAAATTTTGGTTTTCATCCCCAACAAAATCAATATGATTTGGATAAGCTTCAACCCTGTTTTACCACCCTCCCCAATGGGGATACTCAAAAAGACTATGCACTACCACTATTTGCAATTACTAGAAAAGTATATTCTACAGGTAACCGCAAAGATCAAAAAGAATTCGCCTGACTTTAGGCCCCAAACTTTCATAAAAATGAGTTTCTTTCTAGCTAGCTTCTGCCGTGTGCACGTTGAAAAACAGGTTCTTGGGAAAGAAATTGATGAATACGTGAAATATTTTAATAAAATTGCTCGAAAGGACTAAAACTAATGAAACTACAGGAACTAGACACGACTATTGGAAATCTCTTTGGCAAAAGAAAGTTTTTTTGAAAATAAAAATGATCTCTTTTGTTATGAAGGACCTCCTTTAGAAGAATACAGAACTCCGTTTTTGACAGTAAAATAAAATAATCTGCTTGAAAATTGGACCGTAATCTAACGTAAAAAATTGGAAAATATCGAAAATAATCTTACCGCGTGTTAACTGCTGGAACCTCGTCAATGATCATAATACCATACTGATCGGCCAAATCCATAATTTCATCGGCATATGGATAGTGTGACGTCCTGAAAGAGTTGGCTCCGATCCACCTGATCAAGTTGTAATCACGAAGAATCGTAGGCAGATCTAAACCTTTGCCGCGAATGTCGGAGTCTTCATGTTTTCCAAATCCTGTATATATTATTACTTATAAAAGAGTAGAAATGTATAAGAGAAGGTGGTGAAAGCAAATTTTCAATAATCGGCCCTCCGTTGTAGCCTTGAAACAAAATTGTTAACCCACCTCTAAAATATATATTTTTTCCATTAATAGTAAATGAATTGTCATTGTACTCCAACTCTCTAATGCCAAATCGTTGCTTGTAGTAATCTATAAGATCATCATCCTTGGACCTTATTGAAACCTTAAAAAAAATGTCTTCCTGAAGCTGTAAAGTGCCCATGAGAGCTCTGGTACCTCAAAAGTATATAGATATCCAGGATTAGGGTCCATCAAATATGGCCACCACAGAGTGGCGTTATTGATATTCAGGGTGCTATTCTGGCTAGCACTTGCTGCGACTACCGTGCCATTATGGTCTAGAATATTGACTTCGTACTTAATGTCTTCATCATCTCCAATTACTGTTACAGTGTATTGTACCTGTCCTATGTGAATAAAAATGTACTCGGCCAAAATAATCGTAGACAGTAAAACGCCTTACCAGTCGTGCCATTTATGTTGGTTTTGATATCTATGTCATCTATGTAGACATCGTTAGTGGTATATAAGTACACAGGTCTATCTATTCCGGCATAGTTGAAAAAGTCAAATGTGTATGTCACTTTTTCTCTTCCACTGTAACGATTAAAATGTAAGAAGAATGTGAAATTGGGGTCGCTTTCTTTCAGTCATACATTCTAGACCTTATAAATTCCAGTAAAAGTACAATATATTAAAAGTAGTTAATAAAAATTTCGAAGAGGCGGTATGACACCTTTTTATATGATTCAAATAACCCTTGA
This sequence comes from Taphrorychus bicolor, assembly GCA_951812265.1. Lineage (NCBI taxonomy): Eukaryota > Metazoa > Arthropoda > Insecta > Coleoptera > Curculionidae > Taphrorychus > Taphrorychus bicolor. Next base: position 10,720,431 of record OX638297.1, read on the forward strand.
AATAAAGCGGTTTAGGTAAACACCAGTAAATAATGTTTTTTCTCCCTAACTGATTATTGGTTTTCAAAAAGAAATTTTTTGCCATTCTTAATAACAATTTTCACCTAATTAGTGTTTTAAGAATTCCCTGAGGAATAGTGCTGTTAGTCAAAATATTGTTTACTTCCACTACGATTGAGTTTTCTTCACCAAACTTCAAATACTTGGAAACGTCCTCTGCAAATGGAAGATGACCGATGCTGTGTGATGCAGCTTCTTGACCATTAATAACCTACAATAATTTATCAACTTTATGTTACTTTGTTGTGTTATAACAAAGTTGAGTTCACTTTAAAAAGTCATCTAGTCAGCTGTGAAATGTCAAAACGAAATGATGACGAAATAAAAGTACATTTCCTTTGATCACGTCATCATTTTCTATAAAAAATCACCGCTTTTCAGTATTTCTCTAATGAAGCGTGTATTAAAAAAACTCACCACAGAAGCGTTATAGCATACAGAACCAAATCTAATCCAAACTCTTTTACTATTCCAAGAACTAGGAACGAAAAAGCTTCTTTTATACCATACAGCTCCAGCGTGGTCTCTGACGTCAAGTTTAGTGGAAATGTCATTGTAACTTGCTGGTACTGGCATTAGGTTCACATCCACACCATTTGGCTTAATAATACGAGCATTAATATCTTACAAAAGTTTACAGCCTCTACTTACTATACTTACCTCTTCAATGTAGTCCACATGGCTTCCATTAATAGTAAAATACCATAAGCCATCAAGGCTTAAAACATCTCTAGTCGGCGATGGTGTGACTTGGAGCACCCCTGCTTCAACTTGTGAATACAAAATAGTGAGAAGCATAAAGCTATACAAAAAATTGACTATTGGTTTCTTCATTCTCCTTGTCTTTTCAGATTTATTGCTCACCTAGAGAAATATGAATCTCTATAGCATAATGTTGTATAAGCCATGCATAATAAATAAACTGACCGTTTTGGCAAATAGATGAAAGAAACTTTCTAAAGATATTTACGTATTCAAGAAGTTAATAAAAACATATCGTTTGGGAGAGTGAAACTTTGATTCACACTAAAGAGCGTTCTAGAAGGACTGATTGTGAAACCTTGTTTTATAAATAATGAAGACTTTCTTATCAACTTAAAGTCTTCCAAGTTTGTCCCACATTTTGTATTCGTACAAACTTGTTCAATAATTTGTGTGCTGTAGTTCAGAAGAAAGAGAAAAAGAGGGAAAATAAATTCTACTTTTGCTCTACCTATTTTTGATAGTATGGGTTATTGTGTGAATGGAAAACGATCTGCTCAATCGGTAATAAAGCTCAGAATTAGATTCATAAAATATAGTAAAATAAACCCTCAAACCTCGATCTGGTATTTGTGTTATTGGCCTCGATGTGATGGCTATGTTAACTTCCAAGATATCATATCCACAATAGCGTAATGATACAATGTCAACTATAGCATATGATTATTATTACATATGTGTTGACCATAATCTAATCTCCAGATCATGTTCGTCACGTGTCTTCTCAGTTCTAAGTGAGAAGCAAAAAACAAATGAGATAAATTCACATACCCAGTAGGATTTTTTCGGTGGAAAAAAGGAAGAAACTATCAGTGGCGAACTACACAAAGTTTGGGACGTTAAAAAGCTGACACAACCCTACACAGAGTAGCTTCTACCCAAGAGCTACCGCAGTTAATAGATCGCTTTTCGGTTTTACCTAAGTCAAGATAGACCACAACAGCAAGTGGTTACCTACAGAACACCATACAAATTATTAGTAACTCTAAATAGGCTAGATGTTATTAGATTATACAGAAACTTCTCAGTTCATAATTCGAGAACCCCAACAAGAAACTTTTCTTTTTTCAGTTTAGAACAGAAACTACTATAATGGCACCTATTTTAAACTACTTGAATGGAAATTATTTTTGTCCGTTTGTAACTCAGCTATTTTTTAATCGATTTCAAAACACACATAACATATTCTCTCAGGATACGTAAAAAAGTGGATTTTTGTATTAAAAAAAAACATAACCTCAAATAATTTAACAAAAACTTAAAATTGCCAGGAGTATCAAATATTTATGCAAAAAGTTCACCACAATAACTCACCTTCAAAGCTCAGGTTAACTAATGACATCCGAGTCAGTAGGAAAATTAGCAATTTCTATTATTGACACCCGGTACGGTATATTATACGATTTTCGACAAGCGTACACAAGTATTGTTATTATGGTTACCTCATTCACTTATTACGATGTCGTTTAAGTAATAACTGTGGCTATCACCTCATTTATTTGAACATTCGTTAAGATAAGGAAAACCAGATATGTAGTTTTATCAAATGTTAACGTAGTATACAAAAAAAAACTACGTGGGGTTAGAAACAAACATTGAAGTGTTTACTGTTTTGAGAGGTGAGTGCAGTAAAAGTGGTTTAGTTGAGAGTCAGATAAAAAATATTTTGTCAAAATCTTATAGCGTTTATGAGTGAGCAGCACCGAGTTTCAACTACTAATATATTCTAGGCTTTGAGGATGGCTTATTGCTTATGAATGAAGCCTAAAACTTTTGTTTCCAACTTAAGAAACACTTAATAACAAGTCGAAACATTGGCCTCTTTATAAAATAAGTAAGGTATTAAAAACCCCTCGAATTATAACATCCAGAGTTGAAGTGGCATAAGTAACGAAAATCAGCTTAAATAATAAGATTATATCATGATATCAAGACTTCTCTTAAGATTAAACTTTTTGCATGGTAGATGGCTCTTAATCCGAAAACCAACCCATAGTGCCCTGTATGTGTTTTGATTATTACAACATTTGGCCCTTATCAATCAAAAATAAAACAGTTAATTCAAGAAACATACTTTTTTTATTTAGAAGGTATAGTTTATACAACAATGTATCCAAGGCAACATTAGTCACTCAATAATGCTGAGTATATTTTAAGTATACGATATTAAGTGATAGCTGCATAGCCACAGCCTAGACAACAGCAGCTTGAGACTGTAAAAGAGTGTAAAAAAGACTTAACAAAACTATGAATGAATGTTACAGGAGACAAAAATGTTGACATCGCTTGCAAAGTCTGATCTGTTTCTTCATTATAAAAAATAAACTTTTTCTGTACTTCATCCTTGTGAAAATGCACCTCACATACCTAAAACACCAGTTTTCTACAAAGTTCATGGAATTCATGCTTTGTTTATAAATGAAATCTGAGGGATGATAACCTAACTTTCTCTAAAATTCTTGTCTCTTATTTATGTATAAATGTACCCTACTATGTTCTCCAGGCACGAAATCTTCTCTTTTAATGGCTCTAATCCATTTTCTCTTAAATCTTCATCACTGGGAAACCAAAAAACCGATTTTTTACGTCCATTCTTTAAGTTTGTGTTGCACCCCGACACAGCACCGGTAAGGCATTTTCACAGTTTTTAAACACTAAATTGCATAAATCCGAATTTAGCACAAACTTTAATGCGTTTCTTAAAGTGCACTAATGTTCATAAAAACAAAATTCACATTAAAAAACCGAATAATCACAGTAAAATCACGGACAATATACACGAAATCATTTGAAATCCATTCATTTCAAATGGTGAATTTGGACCACGACTGTGACGTCACAGACCATGTTTCATGGCCTTATAGTCTAGTTGGCAGTGAAAACAGTCCGGTTCTAAACTGACAAAGACAAGCTGTATTGTCTGTCGCAGTCACATTTTCGGTGAATGTTTGTGGGGGAAATTTTGGCGCCACTAGCGTTTCTTTTTCCCGCCTTTTTCATAATCTTTGCCTTTGATGAGTTTTTTTGCAAAACTGTTGAAATTGCATCTATATTTGAGTAGAATCCTTGTTGAATGGCCTTCTCATATATATATACACAATCAGCAGAATATTGTGTCAAAAACAGGAAATTAATAGGCCGTTGATAGTGTTTATGCTAATACATAACATATTCATAAAAAAATCCTTTTATGAGTTCTGTACCTACAATATAAAGCTACTGTTTAGGTGCTTATCGCTGAATTATAAATTATGGAAGCTTATCATCTTTCTTATGGCCATTTGAACCAATTTTCTTAATGAATAGGTGGAGTTAAGCAGAACTTGAGTTCTGATGATTACATTGAATTGTCATAGTAATAACGTTATTTGGAGTTATCTGATAATATTCTTGCAAAACATATACCGGGTGACACAGGCATTACTAGTCAAGTAATATTAATAACAATGAATTAATAACCAAGAAGTACTGTTACTCCTGAACAATAAATACCGCAGACCTTGTCTTAAATACATAAAGATGGATAGGATACAAATCTCTTTATATATCACTAGGGAAAGAACTATAATTACGATGATACTTCTTTGAATTATCTGAATATAAATCTGCTTATGGAACCTGAAGACCTCATTCTCGTTTAGTGCAAGAATTGTCCAGGTCAACAAGCTAACTGTTCCATTATTAAACTAATACTACACTAATAATTTTCTCAAAACGTATATATCCTGTGGCTTTGTCCAGTCCCTATCACGGTGGTTTCCATTTAGTACATAGTTTCTTCAATTTGGTTGCATATTGTAATTCTATTATCTATACCGAGTTCAGGAATATCGCATATCACTACATATGCAGAAAAGTGTTCATTTTCCTTTTATTCTTTTTTTTCTCTTTCTTAGATTTCTTAAATTCTTCATTTTTTCTTTTGCACCACCAAGGTATTCCAATTTTGCATACAACTTTCATTATTGCTTCTGATAAGAATTGTTTATGATCTGTACAGCTCAGCCAACTAAAGTCAATACTTTCTCTTCTGACATGGCAACTCTTTTGACTGATATTTGGTTTGTTTGCATTTAAATCCAGATAGTCTCGAGTGTAGTTGAGACTTTCATTAGTCTAGCACGAAAATAATAGAATATTTTTAATTGCTTTTTAATGCATGTTTTTAACATATAGATTTTTTAAAATGTGGTAAATTTTTATAATACAATAACTACTTACTTACCTTCTTTTACATCTTTGACAAAACATGTGAAACTATATTTATGGGATAGATTCGATTTGATTAAACCTTCACTTCCAATTTCTTCTGCGAGAGAGGTTGCCTTATCTGAGAGAGAAATTGCCTTATCTGTTGTTTTAAAAGTAGTTGGAGCATTGGCGGTAGTCTCCATACTGATTTTCAAGGCACTTTTTTCATATTTTCAATCTTTCATTCTTATATAGCGTAGTGGCACACCATCCCTTCGAAGACGAAAGTTTGCTACATTTACATAAGATTCTTCACTAAAATGATTGTCGCAAATCCTGTCTGCTTTTCGAACAGGTCCAAAAGCCGAATATCCTAATGCATCTTTCCATTTTTTACATCTAAAATATTATTGCTTATGAAAGTACCTACTTCTCAACTAGGGCTGCCAGATCTTCTAAATTGAATAACAGAAGTCAATAGTGGTTACTTAAAAATAGGGGAGGTCGACAACAAAGACTTGAAAGAGAGGAACAGAATAGGAAATTGAAAAAATTAAGTAGGTAGTTATTAGTTATTGCCTCGACTTTGTATAGGTAAAAAACAAGAGTAAAATTAAAAACATGTACTTAGGGCATGCCATCCTATGTTAAAATATTATGGTGATGAGTTTGATGATGATGCTGTTATTTTGTGCTTATAATAAGTGCAACTTGATCAAAAGTGGGAAACCTTAAGGGTTTACATGGAGGCGGAAGAGGAGTTGCATACCATGTCAAAAGGGAGAAACTCCCGCCCAAATCGTGAAAGTATCAGCACTTAAACTGACTCAACATTTTACTCGCTACGAAAGCTCCAAAGTGTTGTACCACTTACTTTTTGTTACTATGTTTGATGGGAAAATATGTAGTCGTCCTACATCATCCACAGAGAAGCCACAAACATGGCATAACCTTCTACTCATGGCTACAATATTTCTTTTCTTCGACCTATATAGTTCTTGTCTCTGCTGTTTTTTCCTTTCTTGAATGACTATTAGCAAAATTAATAAAATATTTAAGAACAGAAACAAGGAAAGGAAATAATATAAATTTTTTCGAGTCGCAGTTATATTGGTATCTTTATTCAACTCGACATTGAACAAGGACATGAACTTTCAAAAAAATTTCACATGACAACATTGATATTTTTGCGGTGAAAGTAGCGCCTCTATGAAAACTTACCGAAAAGTGGAACAAAGAACGCATTATAACTGTTACTTTCGTTTAAAACAAGACAGATAATAAAATTTAAATAAGACAAAAATGCCTTCTTTCTCAAATCTCTTTACCCGTCTCGTTGTTGTCTCTGGAAACGTGTCTAATGTATATACTTTGGATATTTTTTTGGAAAAGTAACTTTATTTTAACCTATTCTTTGTAACATATCTTCTATTATGCATGTTATGCTTCTTACTGCAGCAAAAGATGGACATTTTTGGTGTTTTGATGCTCCTTAATACAAACATTTGTACGCACTAAAGAAACAAAAAGCGAGCCTTGGCGAAAGCTTAGCCCTTCTCAGGATTGCAGGCGAATATGAATGGCACCAAAATCGCCTATTGTAATTACTAAAAAGCATTAAGAAAACCTCAAATGAAGTCTCAGCTTAAAATAATCACAAACGACAACTGAAATAGTTATTTATGTATTAAGTGCGAAAAGTACAACTTTTTTGCTCGGAGAGTGAAGTTTGCCGCTCGACGCGAAGCGGAGAGCGGCAATCACTCGAGAGCAAAAAAGTTACTTTTTGCTCGTAATGCATACAACGTTTTTTCTTCAAACGATCAATTTCAAATAATGTGAATCACAACTGAGCATAACTGAAAACACAATCTGAAAATTTAAATCAAAGTGACAATGACGTTTTTAATAATTGGTTGAGTGGTGGTAGTTGCTATTGACAGCAAGCGAAAAAATCTTTTTCGCTTGCTGTCCTGGGCAACGCGCGGAAAAGTAAACTCACATTCTGATCATCAAAAAAGGCTAGGTTTTCGTTTGTCAAATGAAAGCGTAAAATGCGTCATTATTTGACGTTTGTAGAAAAAATATATTATTTTCGAGATATTATGGTGATATAAAAAGCACAACTTTGCTAATTAAAAGCAAGTGGCTTTTTTGGGGTGTGCAATTGTCTTTCAACTCCCTTCATATCACTACTTATAGTCAAGTGACAAAAAAGTTCTTGAAAGTAGTAGCATATAAATTTTCGGGTCTAAATCTAACTAAAGCCCAGTGCAGACGATGCAATTTATCGCGGGGATTTCATCCCTGCGACAAAAGTTGCAGGGATTTTTCTTGGGGGAACCAATTGTTCTATTTTCCATGGGATTTGTCGCGGGGATTTGGTTACGTTTCTAGTGCCTTTCCAGCGAAAACTTAAAATTTTAGGTTCAACAAAAAAGTGTGGTTAGATGAACACTCTGAACCATCAGCTTTTTCAAATGCCTCATTAATTAATCGAGAGGCCCCCCCAAAATCTCTTTTTAACACCCAGGGCCTCACCCATCAACTTTTAGGCATAGAGATAGTTTACAAAAATAATAAGACAGTATGGATTTTTTTTTGATAAGTTGGTAGCAGTCTAGTAAAGTTTCTAAAACATTGCATAAAAAAAGTTGCACTGTCTGAACGCAATTGCAAGAAAACGCGGGGATTAAAATTGCTGCAACTTTGCCCCCGCGATAAGTTGCATCGTCTGCACTGGGCTTATAGTAGGTACTTCTAATTTCTCTTATTACTACTACTTATTACTACTTACTATTGTTACGTCATTACTCTTTCATACTACTTTATCTCACGTTAAATGTATGAGACAAAAGTTTTGCGTCACCGACATGTGTCGCATAGGAATATTCAAACTTGACATTGACATTGTCACTGGCAATATCAAATCTGCCCTTACATCGAAAAATTCCGGGCAAAACATTCTCGGAGAGTGAACAAGTGTTAATATTGAAGTTACTTCAATATTTCCAACAAGAAAAAAAGGCGGGAAAGGGCTTGATATCTTTAAATGCAGTACATAACGTAAGTAAGTACCTATTATCGTTAAAATTAAAGACTAGTTACGGCGTATCTTCTTTGGGAGACAAATTTAAGCGGTGTGGTTGAATTGTGGGTGCAAAACGGCAACGGGAAAGTAAAAAACAGGTGTAATATGCATATGCGTTAATATTCGGATAGGCAGCTTCATAGATTTTGCTATAAGTTACCGCTTTGCTCCCATTTAGTCCTATAAAACGGACGCGGCGATTCTTGTTAAATCGAATCAAGTAACGCAAAATGCTTAACACAATTTATTCCACTTATTCAAATGCAGTGTAATAAATGTATCTAAGCATATGCGATAAAAGTACTTACAAATATTAATACTTAAAACAAACTGATTATTATTTTTCTAGAGGGTAGCAGATGCATTAGGTGTGTCCCTAGCAACAATTCAGAGACTCGTAGTAACAAATGGAGTGAGTAAAGATCATGCTGTTGAAGAGTCTAAATTGTGTAAGAAAACACCACAACATAAGACTGCTAGCATATAATAAGGGGACCAATTTATGCTATGTACGCAGCAGGTACAGTACAACAATGTCCACGACAGATATAGAAGATTATTGAATTAATTTTTTTAGTACAGACGAACATGTTACACTCCGGTCTTTGCATAACCACCTGAAAATATTGATCAAGTTATAATTCCTTGCAGTTCGCTGGCCTTGTGCTTGAAAAAATTTAATTTTAAGTGGAGGGAGGGATCTAATGAAAGAACCAAATATTATACATAAAATTATAACGTTTTTGAGTGATATAAGGCGAACGAAACTTCTGTGATTCGTCGCAAACCGGTTTTTATAGATGAAATATGGGTTTTTAGTAATAGTACATACACGGTACTAATTAATGTTAATCTATTTCTTAAACATCATTCACAGAGGCATTTAGAAGTTAACAAGACGGCAAAATAAACACTCTAAGACTCTAAGAACAAAGTCTCCCTCAGAAGGAACATGCTACAGAGTCTTGCATGCTGGTTCAGAGGATGGCTTTATACAGAATGCCAGCCTAGTATTCAAATCGATAAGTAAATCAGGCGATTTCCTGACTCGATAAACCCTGCGAATTTCGAAGCATGGTTTTGTTAAAAGCTTTTGCCTAATTTTGAAGAACCCTCACTGATACTTATGGACAATGCTTTTTGCCACTCCATGCAAGTAGAAAAGTTATTTAATCAAAGCTAGCCTAATAGAATGGTTGCAACAGAATCACATTACATTTTCTCCTTTTGCTATGAAAGCTGAGCTTTTAGGTATAGCAAAAACGAACATGCTGGAGAAAAGATATCGGTTGGTATTTTACATTATAATAATTGTAGGATATAGAGAGCTATAGGAATGGAAGAGATAAGCCTAGGGGAGGTTAAAAAAGCGTTGAAATGTATGAAAAACGGTAAGGCTTCAGGACCAGGAAACATTCCCATTGAACTAATAAAACATGGACCAGAGATTTTATTAGAAAATCTAACAAATTTCTTTAACGAATATCTGATTAGAGGAGAAAACATTCCACCGGAGTGGAATACGTCATATATCAGTCCAATATATAAGAAAGGTGATAAAAAAAATTGTGGGAACTACAGAGGAATAAGTGTGACTAGTAAAATGGGAAGGTTGTGTGGTAGGATAATAAAGCAGAGGGTAGAACTGGAGTGGGAAGAGATAGAGGAACAAAGTGGTTTTCGGGCAAGATCATGCTTAGATAAGATCTTCACGACTCTACAACAGATAATAGAAAACGGAAAGCTCGTAATCTACCTACTCACCTCGTATTCATAAATCTTGAAAAAGCTTGCGATACGGTGACCTGGATAGAGCTTTTTAAATTATTGACAAAGATTGGCCTCAGGGTGGAGTACATACGTGCAATTTGGAATATATATATAGGATCTCAGAGAGCATGGTAAAAATTGGCAAGAAGACGTCCGAGCAATTTAAAGTTACGAACACTATTCAATATGTATATACAAGAAGCCCTGGAGACCTGGAGGAAGAAATGTGCAGGAATGGGGATCCAAATAGGTGACAAGTGTTTAACAACTCTCTTCTTTGGTGATGACCAAGTCATCATTGCAAACAGTGACACCGTAACTAGTCTTACATGCTAAGGAAGGTAGGAGAAGAGTACGAAAAGTGTGGAATGAACATGAACATGACAAAAACTGAGTATATGAGCATAGGACAAGAGCAAGAGGACATAAAGAGATGCAAAGAATACAAATACTTAGGGTGCATAATATCGGAAAAAGGAACATCAACCAAAGATGTAACACACAGAGTACAACAAGGACAGAAATGCGTACGCATACTCAATTCACTATTTTTCAATCAGCTCTCACTAAAAACGAAAATTACAATACACAAGACAACAGTAGAGCCAATACTGACATATGGAGCGGAGTGATGTCGGCAAGGGCTAGAAAGAGATGCTGTAGAAGTGGATTTTCTAAGGAGAGCATGCAGAGTGTCCAGGATGGAAAGGATACGAAAGGAAGAGATTAGGAGACGCACAAATAGAGTCCACACGACCGCTGAGAGTATTGAAACGAGGCAATTAATATGGTATGGATACCTCAAAGAATGGAAGATAGCAGATGGCCACAACAAGCCCTGTATTATTTCCCAGCAAGTAGGAGAAGGAGAAGAAGACCGGCGCAAAAGTGGATGAAAGGGATAGAGGATACCATGAAGGATAGAGCCATAAATGAAGATGAATGGAGAAACCCAAGAGGATGGAGATCGAAATTCTGCATGCGGCAGAAGCTGTAGGACGCCCGCTTATAAAAAAAATTAAATATGTAATTGTAGGATGTTCAAAATCGCTCTTTTATAATGGCAATTAGCAAATTTAGTTTTGGTGTTTTTTTTACTTCAGAATAGATGAACTAGCACTTCAAAATGGCCATCGTGTGTTAAGATTACCTCATTACCATTGTCATTTTAACCCCATTGAAATCTCATGGTCCCAGTGTAAGCGATATTGTGATTCGAAAATCAATGCTATCACAAACTAGAGCGTTTTAAATTTATGGAACGAGGCGCTGAAAAAAACACGTTTTTCAATTTTAAAAAAATTATTTGCTTAACTTACTGACAACACTCTTTTTGCTAGTTACTCCCGAGTTATGGAAAAACTATTTTTGACATACTAATAAACATAAATTTTAGTTTCCTGCGAAAATGTAAAAAATTTCGATCGCTAATACTAATAAACAATAGCGATGCTTCGGAACAAGAAAAGTGTGTGGATTCATCGAATATTTCGTCACTTATCATCAATTTAGATGGCTCAGATGATGAAGACAGTGAATCCGATGAAGAATTCGATAATTAATAACACTTAAATCTACAGCGATTTTTCGCAATGTTGTTTACTTCTTTGATTGCTTTTCGTTATTTGTTCTCCGTTAGAACGTTTGTGCTTTGTTTAAAATAATTGGGAGTTTTTTAAGAGATTACATCAACGTGTCTTATTTTTTCTCCCAAACCTGTTTTACTTATTTCTCTACTACTCGCCATTCACACCGCAAATGTGCTGCTTTTGCGTTATCTACAGGGCTCCAAAACAATTACTGCGCCACAAGAAACTTATTTTTGTTTGAACTGGATCACTATATTTTTGTATTTTTGAGACCATCTTGTTTACTCGGTTTTTTTTATTTCAACTGTGTACTTGCTTCTTCAAGGTCTTTATGCTGCATCAAAAATTTAGTACCCACCTTTTAATATAGATTGCTGTAAAGCAATATTTATGTAGATGTTGTATATCACATTAAATAAAAATGTTAATAACCGGATTTTTTTAGACTGCTTGTGATTTTCAACAAAAATAAAGTGAAATTTAGTACTCCCGATTTAGTTAGTTTCATACCTACTAAGTTTGTCCTGACATGATTAGAAAAACAAATCAATAAATGATTCTTAATGTGTTATTACTTACATAAGGCAGGTAATTTATTTAGTTGAGTTCAAATAATATACTAATAAACCACTTATTAAAAATAAAAAGTATACTGGTTAACTTATCCATCAGCGCCGATTAAGAAAATACGTGCACTTACCTATAAAAAAGCGTCAATTTGAATTTAATCATATGTATCAAATTAAGACATACCCTAAAATTGTGGTTATGTAGTAAACAATGACGTAACACTCAAGAGAAATTAGAAGCACTATAGTCTCAATTGAAAATATGTATATATTGCCTTATCTAGATAAAATATATGCATAATTATATACATATTTATTTGTTTTTAAATTTTTTCACAATTCTCCTTTAAATTGCTGTCCTCTTCTTGATGCTTCCATATCTATAATATAGGGATCTAAGTCGTCTGGTAAGGTAACATTGTTTAGCTTCTGTGCCAACTCCCAGTACCTTTTCCTCATAATAAAAGCTGACTGTTTAGGCTGGCGACTTCTGGTGAAAATTCCCTTCTTGTTTCCGCCCACTCTATGAAAATCTACAATCAAACAACATTAAGCATTTAACGCGTTACAACAGATATTTATAATTTTTAAAACTATTTTAAACAAAACTTCCAAAGACTTTATTTCGAAAAGACACAAAAGAAACATAACCTTTTAAAAGCAGACTGATTCTTAGCTAATAGCTACATAGAGCTACTCTTTCAATTTGTTTTGTCTGTCTAGGTGTATCTACTTTGAATAGTAACTGGTTGCGTTGTAGCAGGTGTAGGACAAAAAAATAAAAAACCTCTACGTTTTTGTAGAAATTATACCGACGTTCCAACGTTACCGGAGCCCTTATTTCTTATTACAGTTGGTCAAAGCTATATTCAAGAAGATATTGTGTAACATTATGTGTGCTGGTGCCTTAAACTTTACTGACATAACTATGTTTTCAGCTTAAAAATGTCAATGAAAATTGCAATTCACCATGTTTCAAAACAGAAACTGTTTTTTTTTTCCTATACCCAAAAATTTACCACTAGCCGTAATGAATAAGAAAATGTTTCGATTGCAGTTATTTACTTTGATCAGTTCTGAAGTCAGCAAAACACCAAATCATTTCTCCAACCAACCATCCCTCAGATCTGAGTTCGTCAAACGCTCTGAAATGCTGCCCCATAAGATCGTTCTGATACTCTTCTGACCAAATGAATGTCGGAAGCTATGTGAATCTTACTTATTAATAATAATTAACTAAAATACTAGTAATAGTAACCGACATAACTCAATCCTTCTTCAGTGTCCGCTCCGTACTCGGTATACATGACAGGTTTGTTAAACTTTGTGCGCCAACCACGGGCTTGATCCAGGATTCTAGTGTAGATACCGTCGATTTCCCCAACATCTCGGTACCAAGATTCGTAACGGTTCACTGCCACAATATCCACAAATTGAGCCTAAATTTTTCGTGCTATAAAATGTAAAGTGACTACTCTATCAGGGATAGTTACCGCATATTCATTGTCGTAATCGTATGCGTTTGCCAAGGTAATAGGTCTTGAGGTGTCAAGACTTTTAATATGGTCACGAATTTGTCTAAAATGAAAATATTTTTCAACTAGAAACTCTTGGAATTACAAGATAGTACCTGTAGTAATCTTCTGCAACTTGTTCACCAATAACATAGACCTTAATTGGCTATAGACCATAAAATAACGGATGGTCTGTTCTTATCCCGACGATGCAGCTCCGTCAAAGATCTTTTGTGATTCTCCAGAAGCTCATCATTATAATTTCTGCAAGAAACCTAGGATTATTTTACCACCAAAAAAAAATTATTTTGCTCGTGGTAACAGCACGTATAAACCATTCACTTATTATTGATGTCAAGTAGGCGTTGGAAATCTGACGTTGACTTTTTTATTGTATCTTCTCAATATGCGCCGAAAAGAGATATGTATAAAAGATAAAGATTTCAAAGGTAACAAGATGCCAAAAATAAGTGAATGCGGTATATATAAGAGAATTTGCAAGTGAAGCTGTCGAAGCTGAAAAAAGTTCTTAAGTTGCGCTCTAGGAATGCCTTGAATCAATACTCCGCTGGGACGCGCGACCTTATTTTAATGAATTCAAATATTTTAGAGAGGTGGTTCGGTATGATAACGAAGTTTAAATGAAGTTATTTGTCAAAGCCGAATCCGGTCACATCATCACAGATGAAATTCCAGGGGCGTCTCCAGTTTTACTATGATATATATAGAAAAAAAAATTATGTCTTATTTTTTTTCTACAGGATACTTTGGAACAGAATATACTTAATAACTACTAATCTAGTTTTAGCGTAGAAATATTCATTTTTATTGTTTAAAAAGTTTGAAGCTGTTTTAGTAAAAAAATAATAAAAATAAATACGAATTAAGATCAGGGAGAGAACTGCGACTAGAGTGCCTGTAATGAGAGTGTGGCCATAAGGTGGTATCGTTTTCTATTGGTGCCGCCATGTTTTTTCCAAAGTCAGAAGTCAATGGTCAGATTGACATATATGATATATGGCATTTTGATGCATTTTCGGGTGCCTACGCCCTGGGAATATACCCGTCCTTTGCTTCCTCAATATGAATTTAAGCACAAGAATACTCTAAGAGCAATTTGGGATTCCGTCGGCTGCCAGTATTCAGTATATCAACTCGATGATGGATAAATATCATCTAAAAGTGGCGGGATGTTCAAAAATTACTTGTACTTAAAAGGGTTGTTGTGGGAATTTGTGAATTCTTCAACAATTCTCAAATGCTCATAATGTATCTTGAACTAAAGCGTTTACTTATTAGTAGGAAGGAAGAATTATAGTTCATCGTTTGTCTGAAAAAAAATTATTTGAAGGCTTTCGCCCATAAGAACAATGTTAATCTTGGAAAAAACATGGCGGACAAGTCCTTATGGCCACACTCTCATTACAGGTACTCTAACTGCGACTTTCTAACAGCGACCGACTAAAGAAGAATCTCGATCATAGTCATGGTCATTAATTCTAATGAATATTTGACCCAAGGCTACATGGACCTCACACCAACTATTTTACTTATCTTCAAAGAACATAGTCTTGTGAAAGTCTAGAATATGGTCGAAACGTTGGTACTTTTTCTTGCTCATCTGAACATATAGAATTTTCATGTCCTCCGTCCTTTATACACCCCACCATCGTATCGATCTATAGGACGCTACCACATTATCATGTCTTATTTATAACTGAACACCCTTAGATAATTGATTCCACTGAAGATTTTTAGCATACTAGGGTTGGGTTTTAGTTTCTGATCACCGTACATTCTGGTATTCGAAACAAGCTTGCCTACAACTCCCGATTTCGAGATTTTTCCTCTGTCCGTTTGAGCTCGGTGTTCTTGCACTTAACAAGGGAACTTTCGTTTCTCCTAGTGGTATAACTTACCACACCCAATTACCTCCTAGTGGTATAACTTACCAATATTTTTCTTTTGGTTTAGAAAGTGCACTCCTTAATATGTTTTCTGCTTTGAATGCTGCTCTTATGACATACTGTTTTGCGATGTTAGGAAGTTTCTTGGTTGTTCCCTTAATATGTGGTATGGAAAGGAGATATGAATGTTCTTCGGTCCTGTGTCGACGTTTCTCCTTTGACATAAAAAAAAGCTCTCAATATAATCGTATCAACTATACTGCGTCAAGACTTGTTTTATATTTTTTTACTTCTATATTTAAGACTTCTCTCACGTCACTACTTGTTTTAACTAAAAAAATTAAGTTTTAATAATTCCTCTTTTGGTTAACGCAAAATGATTTGAATTGATACTTTGGTGATTGTAAAGAAAATGTCATCTCGATTTTTGCCTTAATTTTGATATCATTAGAAAGCTTATGTTAAGATTAGCAGATTTAAGTAAAAAAATACTTAGATGGTCGAGTTTTGTAAGAAAAAAAAATTGTAAAATGAAGGTATGAAAATACATTACTCATACTTGGAAGTTGCCCCAATTTTCTTTTGTAGCCACAACACACACTACATCTATAAAATTCAAGGTTTTTTCGATTTTTATGATATAATTTAAGTTTCAAATGTCTCATAAATTCAAATTTTTATTTAACTTACAAATTTTGCATTGTACTAGTTGCTAGTCGAATGATTGATGAAGTTGGTAGGTAGCATATAAAAGATGAAGTTTGTTGAGGTTTTTAAAGGCAGTGTTGCCAAGTCCTCTTCTTGAAAATATTTGATTATTACAACTTAAAATTTATTTTTTTTTAACAGGTTAACTCCGGTTAGTTCAGATTAGGTCTGATCAGTTCAGGTTAGTCCAGTTCTATTTTTGCTGATTAGGTTAGTTCATTTCTACTCTTTATGTTAGGGGTAGAGAATAATATAAAAAAAAAGAAAAAATAAAGAAAAAAGCGGGCCCTTAAAGGGCCCGCTTTTTTCTTTATTTTTAGAACAGGTTAATTTTCTGTTACTTCAGGTAAGGTCTGGTTAGTTCAGGTTAGTCCAGTTCTAGTTTCCCTAGTTAGGTTAGTTCAGTTACACTTTTGACGATTAGGTTAGACTAGCTTAGGTTAGTCCAGTTCTAGTTTTCCTGATTAGGTTAGTGTTAAAAATTGAAATTGCTGGTTCAAATTGGGAAAAAGAAGATGAAATAGACTTCTTTGTTTTGTGTGGACTGTATTAATTTTATTAACAAAGGTGAAATGCTTTTGTACTCACAAAAAATAGTAAAATGTTTTTTTTACAAAAAAAAAATGGATGGTCATTGCAAATCTTTTTATAAAACAAATTCTTATCAAATTTCACATACATGTCAATGTCTTTTTTTTTTAAAGTCACTTGTCACTTGTCAACCAACAGCTGATAAACTTAGAGCGGGCAATTTAGGGATGGAATAAAGTTTAGGATGTAAAAATTCTAAATCTCAACCATTAAACAGTTAGTTCAGTTCTATTCTTTATGGGGCTTAAAGGGCCTGCTTTTTTCTTTATTTTTAGAACAGGTTAAAGGAAACTTTCTGTTATTTCAGGTAAGGTTCAGGTTTGTCCAGTTCTAGTTTCCCTGGTTAGGTTAGTTCAGTTACACTTTTTACGTTTAGGTTAGACTAGTTTAGGTGAGTTCAGGTTAGTCCAGTTCTAGTTTTCCTGATTAGGTGAGTTCATTTCTATTCTTTATGTTAGGGATAGAGAATAATATAAAAAGCGGGCCCTTAAAGGGCCCGCTTTTTTCTTTATTTTTAGAACAGGGTAACTTTTTGTTACTTCACGTAAGGTCTGGTTAGTTCAGGTTAGTCCAGTTCTAGTTTCCCTGGTTAGGTTAGTTCAGTTACACTTTTGACGATTAGGTTAGACTAGCTTAGGTTAGTTTAGGTTAGTCCAGTTCTAGTCTTCCTGATTAGGTTAGTGTTAAAAATTGAAATTGCTGGTTCAAATTGGGAAAAAGAAGATGAAATAGACTTCTTTGTTTTGTGTGGACTGTATTAATTTTATTAACAAAGGTGAAATGCTTTTGTACTCATAAAAAATAGTAATATGCTTTTTTTACAAAAAAAAAATGGATGATCATTGCAAATCTTTTTATAAAACAAATTCTTATCAAATTTCACATACATGTCAATGTCTTTTTTTTTTAAAGTCACTTGTCACTTGTCAACCAACAGCTGATAAACTTAGAGCGGGCAATTTAGGGATGGAATAAAGTTTAGGATGTAAAAATTCTAAATCTCAACCATTAAACAGTTAGTTCAGTTCTATTCTTTATGTTAGGGGTAGAGAATAATATAAAAAGCGAACCCTTAAAGGGCCCGTTTTTTTCTTTATTTTTAGAACAGGTTAAAGGAACAGGTTAAAGGAAACTTTCTGTTATTTCAGGTAAGGTTCAGGTTTGTCCAGTTCTAGTTTCCCTGGTTAGGTTAGTTCAGTTACACTTTTTACGTTTAGGTTAGACTAGTTTAGGTGAGTTCAGGTTAGTCCAGTTCTAGTTTTCCTGATTAGGTGAGTTCATTTCTATTCTTTATGTTAGGGATAGAGAATAATATAAAAAGCGGGCCCTTAAAGGGCCCGCTTTTTTCTTTATTTTTAGAACAGGGTAACTTTTTGTTACTTCACGTAAGGTCTGGTTAGTTCAGGTTAGTCCAGTTATAGTTTCCCTGGTTAGGTTAGTTCAGTTACACTTTTGACGATTAGGTTAGACTAGCTTAGGTTAGTTTAGGTTAGTCCAGTTCTAGTCTTCCTGATTAGGTTAGTGTTAAAAATTTAAATTGCTGGTTCAAATTGGGAAAAAGAAGATGAAATAGACTTCTTTGTTTTGTGTGGACTGTATTAATTTTATTAACAAAGGTGAAATGCTTTTGTACTCATATAAAATAGTAATATGCTTTTTTTACAAAAAAAAAAATGGATGATCATTGCAAATCTTTTTATAAAACAAATTCTTATCAAATTTCACATACATGTCAATGTCTTTTTTTTTTTAAGTCACTTGTCACTTGTCAACCAACAGCTGATAAACTTAGAGCGGGCAATTTAGGGATGGAATAAAGTTTAGGATGTAAAAATTCTAAATCTCAACCATTAAACAGTTAGTTCAGTTCTATTCTTTATGTTAGGGGTAGAGAATAATATAAAAAGCGAACCCTTAAAGGGCCCGCTTTTTTCTTTATTTTTATAACAGGTTAAAGGAAACTTTCTGTTATTTCAGGTAAGGTTCAGGTTTGTCCAGTTCTAGTTTCCCTGGTTAGGTTAGTTCAGTTACACTTTTTACGTTTAGGTTAGACTAGTTTAGGTGAGTTCAGGTTAGTCCAGTTCTAGTTTTCCTGATTAGGTGAGTTCATTTCTATTCTTTATGTTAGGGATAGAGAATAATATAAAAAGCGGGCCCTTAAAGGGCCCGCTTTTTTCTTTATTTTTAGAACAGGGTAACTTTTTGTTACTTCACGTAAGGTCTGGTTAGTTCAGGTTAGTCCAGTTCTAGTTTCCCTGGTTAGGTTAGTTCAGTTACACTTTTGACGTTTAGGTTAGGTTAGCTCAGGTTAGTTCAGTTCTAGTTTTCCTGGTTAGGTTAGTTTAGTTACACTTTTTACATTTAGGTTAGACTAGCTTAGGTTAGTTCAGGTTAGTCCTGTTCTAGTTTTCCTGGTTAGGTTAGTTCAGTTAAACTTTTTACGTTTAGGTTAGGTAGGCTAAGGTTAGTTCAGTTCTACTCATTATGTTAAAATTAGAGAACTATAAGAACTCACGAGTCGTTGCCGCAATATCAGTTATGTAATTTTCTTTTATTTTGTTTCTAGATGCGATCACATAATTTTATTGCACTTAATGATGAACTCCGACGTTTGGCATCACTGTAAATATATTTCTAACACTACTGTCAGATTCGAGAGTTTTCGCATCAATTTTGTCAAATATTTTCAATTTTTATTTTCTTGTTTCTCAGTGAAAAGTGGCTCATCCAAGATTTTTTTTCTTTCAATCTGTTTTATAGACCGTGAGCTACTATTAAAAAAAGAAAAAACCTTGAAAATGAGTCAAAATCGAGATGACATAAACTTTACAAGCACCTGATACTTTAATTGATTTGACAAGTGTGCGTTATTTTTGTTCCAAGTGTCATCGACGTACCAAATCCAGACTTTGGTTTTATGTGCGGCAAATTCAATAGCGTGGGTTTCAAAACCCTTAATGTTGGCCATATCTGGTGACAATGGTAATCCCATCGAGTGACCATCCTCTTGTTTAAAGACTTGATCTTTTATCAGAATGTACGAGCTTTTGAGGCAGCTCCGCATTAGCTACATTACTTCTTCCACCGGCAAAGATGTTCTGTCTTTCAACTTCCCATCCACCCTCATCTGATCTCAAGACATTCTAATGACTAATCCATCGACACATTGTTCAATTGTGTTAAGACGTTCTTCATTAAAGCTTACAAATCTATCACTCTGACTTAATTCTAAAGTCTTATAAATATTTGAGTTTCGTACAAATCAAGCAGTTTTTCCAGCTGAATTGTTTGAAGAAGAAATCTATTTAAGGAACTTGTCGAAAGCTAGTAATTGGCCTGAGTGCGGCACATTATCTTTATAGATTTTAGGACCTAGAAATCTCCTGGTACCCTCTGGATTGTAACGTTCATATTTCTGCAAGGCCTTGTACATTTGTCAATTAATTCTTCTTGTAGGGTTGTCGGGTAGTATTTTTTATATTTATTTGGTCAGAACTTTATCTTTTGGTAGTACAGTTCAGAATCTATGATGATATATTAGAAGAGGACTACAGACCGATTTCTGATAAAGTAGATAATATTTCCAGCAACTCTTGTGGGGTAGCTAGAAATTATACAACAATACACAAGACAATAAAGAGGGAAATCATGGCTGCAAAGAAAGAATAGCTGGCAGGGAAATATAGCGAGGTTGAGGAACTAAATAGATTTTATGATCATTTAAATACCCCAGAAAGATAAAGAAAATGATACATACTCGGAAGAAAACCACAACAGGAACTCTGATAGACTCAGACGACAAACTTGTAACAGAAATGACAGATAAACTAAAAATTCGTAAATGATAGATCAGAACATTACATTGAGTGTCGAATCTGAACCATGTCCATGCATAACAAAAGTAGAAGTTGAGAGGTCTATCCAGAATTTGCGAAACAATAAAACGCCTGGACCTGACGAGGTCCGCGTAGAACTGATAAAAATACTATGTGACAGTAGCACGGAATTCCTCAAGTCTCTGGAAGAAATCTTCTATGAAATGAATCTCATCTATGATATAGGAAAAATACCTACTGACCGGTTAATGTCTTCCTTCAGTACCCTCCCTAAAAACCCTCGAGACAATACCTGCAACCAATACAAGCTCATAAGTCTTATCAATCACATCGTCAAAGTTCACCAAGATCATCTACAGCGGAATATATAGAAAATGTGATTTATGCACCAACGAATCTCAATTTTGATTTAGAAAAGCCCTGAGAACTAGAAAGGCAATCTTTTCATTATAAGTCCTAGTACAACGCTGTAGGGACATGAGATATGTACGCATGCTTTATAGAATTTTCAAGGGCTTTGAATAGGGTAAAACATGCAAAGTTGGTGGAAGTAATGAGGGAGGTGGGCCTAGACAGCAAGGATATACGAATTATAACGAATTTATATTGGAACCAGTCAGTTTATGTGAACATAGCTGGCAAAAAAACAGAGGAGGTAAAGATCCAAAAAGGCGTTCGCCAAGGGTGTGTCCTCTCGCCGCCCTTATTTAACATCTACTCTGGAAAGACAATTCAGGAGGCACTGCAGGATTCTCCTGAAGGGATCAAAATAAAAGGCGAAAACATAAACAACAACAGATACGCAGATGATACTGTTATTCACGCAAGTGGCCTGGAGGTTCTTCAAACTCTTTCAAACCTTAGCCTACAACTGAAAATAAGAATGGTCAGATGTTACATACTTCCAGTCCTCTTGTAAGGCGCTGAGGCATGGACCATGACAGAAGTTTTGATGGAGAAGCTCGAAGCGTTCGAAATGTGGATATGTCGGAGAATTCTCATTGATTAAGCACGTAACTAACGAACAAGTACTTGGAAGAATACGTAAAAACAAAGAAGTGAGATTCTCAGTGAAGAGAAAAAAAAATTGAGTATTTCGGACATATTATTAGGAACAATAAATATTTACTACTGCAGCTTATCTTCTATAGGAATAGGTCGACCGTAGGAGAGGACCAGGAAGGAGAAGAAACTCATGGCTGCAAAACCTGCGTCAGTGGTTTGGGATGACATCTTTAAAATTATTTAAACAGGCAGCTGATAGAATAAGAATAACCATGATAATCGCCAACGTTCGCAGAGATTAAGGCACCACAAAAAAATAATATTTGCAAAATACTTATAAGGAATCTAGTTAAAAAGTAGAACAATTAACTTCAAAAAGTCAAGGAAAAGAAAGCCCGAACGAACAACAAGAGCTAGGCTATAGGATAGTAAAAAACCTTTCATCCGAAGCCCTAAGTTATACAAGAAAACTGCTAAAGGAAGGTATTTTGCAGTGCAGCAATATCAACCAACATACCAATTCTTGATATAGTAAGTGCTGTAGAAGCTATGACCTTAAGTCGATGAATTGAAATCGAAAATAATCAAAGAAGTAAAGTAAGCATTGAAGAAAAATGCAAAGAGACAAATCAAATAAAATCCTTGTTTCCAAAGAATTAATTCGATATTTTGTAAATATATTTTATATATACTATTTTATATTTGCAATCATTTTTTGCAAATTTTTATTATACAATTTTCAGTCAAACAGCGTTCAAGTACTTTCACAAGTTTTTCAAGTTTTATCCAAAATTTACCAACATCTTTTTAAGACACAAATGGATGAAAATCTAAATGAATGGAGTTTTAAACAAATGTTTATTGGAAGCCATTGGAGTCGAAACAGAAACATTCTAGGGGAACAATAGTATATTGTTTAACGAGTGACAAAAATAGCATTTTCTCTCGCAAGAGAACAGTTTACCAACCGAGGCGAAGCCGAGAGATAGAAAATGCTTTTTTAACGAGTAAAACACTATACTTTTTCTTCGACCATTAAGTTTTCATTAACTTTAAAAACAATCTCTATAGAGTATTTTTTTCAAAAATTAAGGCGCGTCATTGTCAACATGACACCTCGACTGTCAATGAGTTCAATTTGGTCAAATTTCAACATTTTGATTCACTTTTTTGAGGCCCGGGCAGGGAAAATATACATGTTTTTGTATGATATCACCATTTTCCATGGTATTGTATAAGATTAGACCAGTTAAATCGCATTTAATTGGCGATATACAGGCGAAATTAGAACAACTTACTTTCGTCACTAGAGACGAAAGTTAGCGTTATGGGATTTTCTCTCACTAGAGATGAAAGTTACGTTTTCGGCTAGGGCAGGGTATGACAAAAGTTGTTTATTTTTACATGGTCGTAGAAAATTTTCTTTTTATGATATGCGATTCTTTAGACTTAATACGTCTACCAAAAATGAAAAAAAAAATATTTGAGAAATCCTTGGCTTATTAAATAAAAACATTTTAAAAGCTACAACTTTGACACCCTCTATGGTATACGACCTAAACTTAAAAAGGGGTAACAAAGCCCTACTTATTTTACATCTGAGAATACGTGGTTGACGGCTTGGCCTACATTTTTTTAACACCCTATATAAAGAGTGTTCGAAAAAAGCGACAGTAATTTAACAGCTTATTCTAGTTCAAAAAAGGCGACATAAAATATGTATAAACATAGGTTGTCAAATCCTTCGTAATGTAAAACTTTAAAATTTTTAATCTTTTTCTTTCTTCACATTTCATCTTTTACTACTTACTTATGGATATTAGTCATAATTTTTAAAGTTTTTTCATTTGGGTAAGTTCGTTCTGAAGAAGGCAACAGACAAGCTGCCGAAACTTTAACTAAGTGTTTCGTCCGAGCTCTTTTCAGAGTAAATTAGTAAATAAAATAAGTCAGTAATTTTAGTGGGAATAGTGCGAAATTTGGTTTCTAACAACAAAAGAAACACCAAAAAATTGGACTGGGGCGTAATACCCCAATGAATAAAATTTTGAGGTTATCTATATGGCATCCTGTTTTGGAAACAATTACTTCATATCTGGAACCCGGCTAACCCATTATGCTCTAGATAGATAAATTTGCCAACTGGGTTTCAAAAGCTACCAAAAAGGTATTTTGTTGGGTTTAGGTTCCTTTCTGTCACCCTCATTTTTTTATCGTATGTCACTGATAATTTATTTTTTTTTAATTTATGGTCTCAAGAAGAGAGGATGCAAAAACTGCAAATATCTAACTGTAGTCAAGATATTTGCAAAAATATTAATAAAAATATGTATTTTGGGTTACAAAATCTATACGTTCACCATACAAACTATTTTAATCATTTTAAAATAAGTATTGACATCTGGTTTCTTATTTAAGTAAGTAAAATAACTTTGTTCAAGCTCCTTGGCATACTATTTCAGCATTTATCTTAAAATTAGCTTAATATTAACGATTGTATCGATAGTTTTGCAAATATCGAAAACGGTTAGAGTTACGAGGTTAGTGCGAGACAACTTTTTCAAATGAAATAACAAATATTGGCATGCGATGTGAAAAGGAGTCTGATTTCAACAAATTGTCATTCTGAGTCATTTCTGTGGGTTATGAAACCCAGTGTGTAGGTCTATGTAGAACATAATGAGTTACACGCATTCGAAGTTGAATGTAATTATCTCCAAAACAGAGATATAAAAAAATAATTAAAATTTTAAAACTTAACATTACTTAACATAAGCTATGTCTATGTAATGAAACGTTTGAGGACCTATGTTGAATACAGATCATATCACAAACCTGAAGAATAAAGTCAGGTAAAAGCGTGAAGCAATTTTAGTGATACAAAGAAGGGTCTATACCACCTTTCTGTAATTTCATATTAAATCCCTTTTTACAAGACCCTTGAACTGGTGTATCCAGTCTACTAGCAGAACAATATATGACGAGATATAAAATGTATATGTTATCTATAAGATCTAATAAAGTAAAATTTCCTAGTAATGCATCATGGAATAGGGGGTATTCATTTGAAAACATCATCTAATTGGCTGCGATAAGTCAAAAGAAAAGGCTGAAAATAAAAAAGTTCATTTACTTTGAATATGTCATTTTTTTCTGTCAAAAATTAACAGCCTTCCAGATGACGTTTTCTAATGAACACGGGGTACTTGAATGCTGAATAAATTAACTAACCTGAATTTTGTAAACTTACTGTGTATTTACTGCTGGTACTTCGTCAATGATCATGATACCGAATTGATCAGCCAAGTCCATAATTTCGTCAGCATAAGGGTAGTGGGAAGTTCTGAAAGAGTTGGCTCCGATCCACCTAATTAAGTTGTAATCCCGAAGAACCGTAGGGAGATCCAGTCCTTTGCCGCGAATATCTGAATCTTCGTGTTTTCCAAATCCTGTATGTATTAACAAGCAGTTACTATTTATATCACAATAAGAAGAGGATAATGGTGAAAGCGACGTTATACTGTTGAGCCTTCTCTTGGAATGTTAACTCTACACAAACCTCTAAAATAGATATTTTTTCCATTAATAGTAAACGTGTCGTTAGTAAACTCCAACACCCTAATGCCAAAGCGTTGCTTGTAATAATCTACAAGATCATCGTCTTTGGATCTTATTGAAACCTGAAAAAAATTTCATCAGGAAGCTGACCAATACGTATATTATGATAGCTCTGTTACCTCGAAAGTATATAGATAACCAGGATTAGGATCCATTAAATATGGCCACCATAGAGTGGCATTATTGATATTAAGTGTGCTATTCTGGTTAGCACTTGAGGCCACCACAGTGCCCTTATGATCCACAATATTGACTTCATACTTAATGTCGTCATCGTTTCCAACTACTGCCACAGTATAGTAAACCAGTCCTGTCGAATAAAAGGGTTAGCAATTAAATAACCTTAAGTGTGGGTCGTCTTACCATTGGTGCCATTTACATTAGTTTGGATATCTATGTCATCAATGTATATGTCGTTGGTAGTATACAAATAGACAGGTCTGTCTATTCCAGCATAGTTAAAGAAGTCAAAGGTATAGGTCACCTTCTCTCTTCCACTGTAATCGTTAAAAGAAAGAATGTTACGTTAGGTAAACGACAATATTTTTCTCTTTTTCATATAATAAAACGATTAAAGATTTTCAAAAATAAAAAGTCATTTTTAATAGTATTAATAGTAATTTGTTTTCACCTAATTAGAGTTTTTAGACCGCCTTGAGGAATAGTTGTGCCACTCAGAATATTGTTCACTTCAACTAAAATAGTGTTTTCTTCCCCAAAGTTCAAATATTTAGAAATTTCTGCTGCAAATGGAAGATGACCGATGCTATGAGCAGCACCTTCTTGGCCATTAATAAACTACAATAATTTATCATTTTCACGTATTTGTTTTGTTTAATAAGCCTATCAAGAAAACTTACCACCGAAGCGTTATAGCATACAGAGCCGAACCTAATCCAAACCTTTTTGCTCTCCCAAAAACTAGGAACAAAAAAGCTTCTTTTGTACCACACAGCTCCTGCATGGTCTCTGACTTCAAGCTTAGTGGAGATATCATTGTAGCTTGCTGGTACTGGCATTAAGTTTACATCCAAATCGCTTGGCTAGAGCATAAATATTAATAACTTTTAGAAGTTTTTAGTAGCTGACTTACTTCTTCAATGGAGCTAACAAGGCTTGCGTTGATAGTAAAATACCATAAGCCATCAAGACTAATAACATATCTAGCTGGTGAAGGTGTGACTTGGAGCACACCAGCTTTAACGGTTGAATACGATACGACAAAAAGAGCTACGATGTATAGCGGGTTTAATGATATTTTCTTCATACTTGTCTTTCGGGATTTATAGCTTCACCGGTGAGCTACAAAAATATGAACAACTGATTTCTATTGTTTTTTAGAATATGAGACAAGATATCGGGAAGAATCAACAGTGTTCAGCAGGCTTTCACTCAATAGAATGCGGCCAAATAAATTAATTTTGTTATATTGCACAGAAGTTTTGGATCAATAGAAAGTGTTTGAGATTAGCAGCGAAAGAGAAATCTTTGAAATATAAAAAAAAATAAATTTGTTTCAATTTATTTATAGGAATAATTTTCAGCACAGTCTTTCAGGCATAAATGTGTAACATACTGTGTTACTCTCGCAGAAATAGCCTTGATATCAATCGATCTGACTATCAATCAATAGTATTCAAAAAAGGATAATTTAGTTTTGATTAACTAAACATCTACAAATTATGAACCGCTATATCATTTCGACATTTTGACTTTAACCTAAATGAAGTAACAACCACAGGGCATTGAAAGTTAAGAAAGTACCCCCTTTTTAATAGTATAAACGAAGGGCTAAGGAATATATGAAAAGTGGAAGTGTCATTTTGTTTTCTTATAGAACTCCATGAGAAACCTAATACAGGTTGACTAAAAAAGACTTTGATTTTAATGACTAAAAATAAAATTTGACTTGAATTTGCGGTCTCTACGTCGTAGAACTTAAGAATTCGTTGATATTTTTGTTGAGATGTTTGAAATAGACTAAGCGACTGTCAGTGCCTACACAATATACAAGTCTCCTACAAATAGCTTTCCTTAATTTGGAAACTTTACACTAAAGGGCGATATATTTTTTGGCTACAAGTATTAACGAACAATTCACAAAAAATACTAAAGATGTTCATAAAAATGTTTCAAATTTTTTAGGAAAGTCTGCGAAAATATTGTCCAGTAACTGTCAAGCAAAATTATTTTCTTAAGAGCTTAAGACCTGTGAATGCCTACACAAGTCTTCTCTCGAGTCTTCTACAAACTGCTTTCCTTCATTTGGAAACTTTACACTAAAGGCGACACATTTTTTGGCTAAAAGTATTAACAAACAATTCAAGAAAAACACTAAAAATGCTCGTAAAACTGTTTGAAATTTTGAAGAAAATCTGTGTAAATATTGTCCAGTAACTGTCAAGCAAAATTATTTTTCTTAATTTTCCTTAGGGACCTGTGAATACCTACATAAGTCTCCTACAAAGAGTTTTCCTTAATTTAGAAACTTTACACTAAAGGGCGACACATTGTCAGGGCTAGAACTAATATTATTTGCGAGACTTTAAGGGTATGGGGGCCCCTACACAACTTGCAAACCGGATCAAGCCGGCCTTTAAGGAAAACCTAGAAAAGAACCAAAAGTTCTCCAAGGAATGCTGTGATCGTTATGCTCAATAGGTAGACCAGATAGAGGTCGGAGCCGATTATCCGCAAAAAAGCTGTTTATCATTTCGACAATAATCGTTTTTGAAAGACGGTTTTCTAGAGAGGTTTGAAATTGAGGGGTTTCTCTGACAAGCGTAAACGAATGACTAACTCATTATAATACTTGCGGGCTGACCTGAAAAAACCACGCCTAGAAGGCAACAGTCCTGACATAAAACTACGTAGAGCACTGGGTGAGAAGTGGAACCTAAAACCCCAAAACCTGCACTGAGGTAAGAGTAAAAATAAGTACGCAGAACTGCAAAGATATTTGCCTAGCCATAACTGGTGAATAGCTGCGCGTTCAGAAGAAAGCTTGGAGGGATTCTAAATGCTTAGCTAAATCTTCCCCCCTTTCCCAGATTGGAAGCACCGAAAGAGTCTATGACTTTAAACAGAAAAAGTAAAATACTGTAATTAGTGAACAAAAACAATGACAGAAAATGGTTACGCGAGGACTACTGGCCTAAACCGGTGCCTTAATTAGGTCCAAAACAGTTCTTTGGAGTAAACATCCCAACAACAAAATAATTTAAAAATAGAGCTTCTTCAGCAACCATCTGAGATTAATCAAACGTCCGAATGGATCAAGAATAGCTGGCACACCGATATAGAAGCCAACTGAGATTAATCAGACATACGAATGGATCAAAAATGCACAAAGCAGGCCAAAAAGAAGGCGAAAGATCGCCTTTGAGAGGCCAAACAACCACTTTCCAGGCTGAGTTCATTGTATTAATCCAAGTGGCCACATGGCAAGAAAGCAGACAACGAACTCAATAACGAATTTACATCTACTCCGAGTCATCTGCAGGAATAGGATAATCTCAAACCTCATTCAAGAATGCAGGAATGCTTGGGAAATATTGACATTGAAAGAAAAATTATAACAGTGAGACGGGTTTCGGGCTTTGAAGGAAATGAGCGGTCTATACATCTATTAAACTCTCCTCCCAAATGCGTTTTAATGGACCGGGATCATACTTAGAGGTAAGCAATTATTATTGGCTACTTACAATAAACATCACAAAATAAACTCACTACATTCAGGAAATTTTAGAGAAACCAAGAAATCTGCCCCAAGCCACACAGATCTAAGGCCTCTCGATTACTTTGAAAAAATTGTCCCACATGTGGGAAACCTGACAGGCCATTGGAGACTTAAGAGACAGCGCACCTCAGGGAATGCAGATATTATGGTACAGGAGACGAAACTTCATTTCTAGTAGTCAGGTACATTCGGGTGCCACTGCGACACAGAATATACAACAATCTATATGAAACCTTTTTAATTTTAAAAGCATTTTTTAACATTATAGCTAAAAGCGTAAATGCAACGGGTGCATATGTTCGAATTTAGAATGCAAATTGGCCATTGACAGAGTAACAACCAAAACTAAAAATAAGATAAATTTAAAACATTTTTTTATATTTTCAATAAATTTTAGAAACGACTCCAAACATTTATTCTTCTAATCTTACAGGAATATTTTCTGTTTTCTTAACAGTTTACGAATTGGATAAGTAGGCAATTGCATATAGCTGAAGTCTTAGCTATGAGAGATGAAATATTTGTGACAAGAATGCGCTATCCATTTTGTTAAAATTGTCAATATTAACGTCCAATGAAACTAAATATAGACACTTGCAAAAAACAAAAATTTATTACTATTAACCTTTGGTATAGTTTCAATTAGTCGTAGAAAATAGTTATTTACGTTATAAGTCCGGTAAATATAGTTTTACAGTAGGAGTAAGATGTTTCCGGACGAGGCGCTAGCCGAGTCTGAATTTTCGAAACGCTTACTGTAACACGTTACCGGACGTATGATGTACAACATTTTACTTCATACTTATTAAAAACAGGAAAAAAATAGTTTTATGTGCGGCGAATATATTTTTGACAAATCCGCCAATTTGACAAATAGTTTCATTACGGTATCCTGTACCGGTACCGGTTTCCAGGTTACCATAGATACAATGGATTTATTGAAGATGTGCCGGTACTCAATACTGTCAAATTTCTTTACGATATCCAATCCTGTAAAAAGCTATTTACCGGATTAAAACAAGTACGTAAAAGTGTCCTAAATGATACAGTATGAAGTAAAATAGTATAAAAACTCGGGTGGATTGTCCTGTCTGCGTGGATCTATCCATTACATCAATCCTTGCTGTACAGTGTACTATAGCCATTACTTCTCCTATATGCACATAAAATTTTTTCAAGGTCGTTTTGCTTGTCAGGTGCATTGCATAAATTGGTTGAGTGTTTAAGATAAAAATAGGTACTTATGAGAATAAACAAACACAAGATGTTGGAATGAATAAGACTTTGGTTCAAGCTGGAAGTGAGTTCAGGTATTGGGACTCAATACCTGAACTCACACACAAATTCTGGCAACTGCTAATACGCCGGCTGGTGCTGGTCAACTGGTCGACCACACCCATCTACGGGGGCAATCGCTAGGATCGTGACCACTTATGTAAACAGGGCCCAAATTTACGATATTTGAATAGCCAATTTCCGTCAAAATATAGTAGTATCTGACAGCTTGCAGTTAGTACCTGGCAGTCTTGTATCTCTGTATTTTCAAAGACATACGCCCAGTTCTGATTGGGAATTTCGACTCTACCGTCAGTTCTAAGTCATTTAAGACATATAGACCATTATACTCCTGTCAACAGTTTTTAAGAAAATGTAGCCTAAAAATCGTAATTATTAACTATTAAGAACCAGTAAAACTGTTCTTCAATGGCTCCAAAAGGCTCTTCAATGGTGTCAATATTATTTTTTTATTAACCAACAAAACTTGACGTATTGTCAAAAAAAAATTAATACAAAACAAAAGTTGAAGAGCCTACCATGGTTGAAGAGTCTGCAAAAAAAACTAAGATATAGGAGAGGGCAAATCGTTTTGCTATAACTCCAAAAATTAAAGTTTTACGGCTTTTTAAAAGTTGAAAAATACGCATTTTCAAACTGAATATTCTCAAAAACGGTTGTCCTTAGGAGCATGGTTTATGTGACAAAAATTACTGAAAACTTCTTGAATCGAAATTCGCAATCAAAGTTTGGTTGTTGTCCGAACGCCAGTGAAGATATAAAGCCGTCTCCCAGAAGCGATTATGGTTGTAGATTTTTGGTATTTTTTTTTCTTCTGACGCTTATAACTCTTAAACTATTAATTAGACGGGATTTTGCTACGAGGGGTCTAAGTACAGAAATGAACGGATTTTCTAAAAATGTGGTCGGTTTGGTGGTATGTGCGGGGGGGGGGGGGGGGGGGAAGGGGGAGGCGAGTAAGTGCCGTAACAAATAAAAAAATTCGTTTCTTTCGGAACACAAATTTGTCGCGTCTTTACCGTAACTACGGGGCTATATGGCGTATAGATCCCACCATGAGTAGATTACCACATAAGTGTAGATGACAAATTTTAAACTCTAATTCCCATAAGTTAAATACAAAAGTCTAGAAAAATTAGCAAAATTGGGACGGTTTTTTTTTTAATTTTTTTGTAATGGTCAATTTCTTGGCCTTCTAGAGCCCCTTAGTTAGACGACTGGCTCCATGATCGAAGTACCAGGGGAAAGGTTTTAGGGGCACTATTCCCCCAAAGGTGTCACTTTAATACCGTCTGAGTTAAAAAAAATCCAAAAGTAGTTAAGAAAAAGTATCCAAAATTGTATAGTAGTTTTTTGCGATTTTTATGAAAACTACAGCGGAGCTCAGTTTCGGTTGTAAATGCGTAAAAAGAGAATGCGGAGAGAAAAAAAAATCAGGTGTTAATTGGTCTAGCTCTTATACCGGGCGAGCCACAAAAGTTTTTCTGTGCCACATTTTTGTGCTAATTTGGGTGTACATTTCTCACATTTCTTTCATTTTAAACTTTAAATTGCCATTTTGAGGTCTATTTGTGCCGAGACCGTGCATCCAATCGAACGGCTTTCTATCCCACGTGATATCTTGGAATGTTATCTTTTAGAATTTCGAAACAAAAGATGCAGAATGCAATTTTTTTAATTTTGGCAAATTTTTTGTTAGTTCCGGCAACTGACGCATGAATAGAGGGGAAAACAATGCACTGCTATTGCATTTTTTGACCCTTAGACCAAGAAAAATAGACGGAAAAGCGTGGAAAAAAAGTATGGCATGTGAGTCTTCTCAAATACTGCTCAAAACGTTAATTACCATTTAGTTTAGTTTAATATAATATATAAAAATATAAAACAGTCATATAAGAGGTGAAAAATTGTTAACATTTTATGAAGATTAGCATATGTTTTAATTTGCTCGAACATTATGTCGACTAAATTAAAAACCTTGAATGACAAATTAATCTGGTATTTTGTGGTGGTGAATGCTCTATTCATTGATGTCAATGCCATCGTTATACCATGTTCAGTTTTCGAATTATGTAGATATAAGTATGAAAATGTCCATAAAAAGTGGAGAAATTACGTTTTGAGCGCTATCTTGAAGGGGAAGGAAATTACTGAAAATTCAAAAATTGCAAATTTTTTACACATTTTTGTCCCCTCTTTCAAATGAGACTAATTTTGATAAGATCTATGACAATCGATTTTGGCCGAAAATTTTCACGACCACCACATTTGAAATTTTTGAAATTTTTACATTGTCCTGCTTACCTTGGAAACGGTAAGGTTTTTGGATATGCGGATTAATATGATGTAGGAAGAAGGCATGGAGGGCTAACAGATACATGAATTAGAAAGAAGCTGCCTTTAACTGTTTTCGAAAAAATTAAAAAAAGTGCAAAATTTGTATCGTATTTTTGGGCCACCAGTCCTCAGTTACTGTTCTAGTTAGACTTTCGAAAATGGGCTCTACGTGTAGCTCTATTCTTCTACTTCCTTAGCTCTTCTTATAGATTTTCGAACAAATCTTCATCGAAACGAGATATCAGCGTGATGTAGCATTGATGTAGAATTATCAACTTTTCTCATATAAATCAATAGTAATCGATTTTAGTCGTTGGTTCTAGTAGTTTTATGATCATATGGACATATATTTTGGTTTTAGATAGTATAGGGAGTCCCAAAAAAACATGGAATTTTGGTATTATAACAAGAAAATCGATATCGATTAATTTATTGCGTTAATTCAATTAGTTTTTATGATAAATGATAAATGAAAAAATAGTTGATTTCTGTTGTAGATAGTATAGGGCGTCCCAAATGATGCTGTAACATTTAACTTTAGATTTTTGTTTATTTGCCAATATATTCTTTTGGAAGTTTTATTCAGTTTATTATAAACAATGCCCTGCAAAGTTGCAAATACTATATTTTTTTAGGAACCATTAAAGTTAGAAATCTAAAATTTTGGCTGTGGGTTCTTTTCATAATGACAAACAATACGTCATAAATGGGAACCCTGATATGGGTACCCGTGGTACATTTTATATCTTTTTTGTTATATATCCAATTGTTATATTAAAAAAAAGACGTTGTTGGCTAGAAGTACTGCCATTTATAAAATATTTTAGATGAGTTACCTCCAGTGACTTACGTACAATACTAATTTTTTAGATTTTTAGTTTGAGTAGTAGAAGGTCAACAAAAAAATTAAGAAAAACGAGCAAAATTGAAAAAATAACAAATATTAAAACAATATAGAGGGTGTTCTAATAGTGTGTCAAAGTCCAATATCCCACTTCCTATAAGATGTGGGTAAACCATTTAAATACCAAATATTTCACCATTGAGATGCAGCGTTTACTAAAACTGATGACATTTATACAGGGTTGTGCAGAAGTTTATTTATAACAAATTGGGACCATTAGATCCAAACAGAATGTGTAATTTTTTTCTTGGTAATTTAAGGAGTCTTATTTATTTCTGTGTTTTTCCTGAGGAGTGGATTGGATTTAAAAAACATGTTTATGGAACAACAAAGTTGAAACAAAATGTGCTTAAAATTGAGAGATAAATGTGAAAATATAAAAATATACAGGACATTCTATTTAAACATTTTGAGCAATAGGGTATAACGTTTGGTATACTAAGTGCAAAAAAATCAAAGCTTCCAAACTTTGAGGCAGTAATTTCATATTAGATGCTGAAACTAACTGTGGCAGTTTTTTTTTGTCCTAATAATAAAATAAAGAAAACATTGCGTTTTTGATCAAAAAATACTCCTATATAAACAATTTTAAAAATATACGGTTTTCAATTATGGCAATTTTCTTACTTAATATTACTGTTCTTTCGGACACTGTTGGGATAACCGGGATTATGCAGTTACATATGATTGTTCTTGACACCTATTTGGTCCTTGTACGGTCACAATTTTCAATTATTTTATCAAGGTAAAAATCAATTTTTTTGCTGAGTACTTTGTTTACATAAAAGCTAACACAATTAATTTTTGTGGGGGCATCAGTATGCGCCTACAAGTCATTCACATATTACTGACATTAAATAGGCATTGGAATATTGACTTTCACATTTTTATCCTATGTTCTCAACATGGGCTGAAAGAAGGTACAAAAAAATAAAGACGAGATGGCAAAAAATAAGTGAATGAGTAATAGGTTAGAACACCATCCGAGTGATTTTAGAGTGATTTCAGATTATTACTTAGTGTTATTTGATTTTAGCACCAGAATTTTTATTTGCTTACCTTATTCACTATTGCTCGTTTATATAATTAGTATGCCATTGAACCTTATTTATTTAAATAGTCCTATGAAGATAAGCAAAATCTGTTAATTTTATCAAATGTTCATCTAATAAATAAATAATTTAATTCGTTTTGAAGTGTTTACATCTTGTATGAAAAAGATTAAAACAGATAATTTTTTTGGCTTTTGACCTCTTGTATAACTCTCAAGGTTAAATTACTTTATTCCAAGTGTTTAGCGTCCCAATAGCAATGGTATGAAGGTGGATTAGCAGGTTGGGGACGAAATAACTTCATTCAATTTTCAAATCGCCAACGTTTCGACCGTATATTGCGGTCTTTATCAAGGCTCTTAATAAATTGACGAAGTTATGTCGATGTTTATAACGTTAATTATGTCCCTTATCCGTTACTGGGCCAAAGTCTTTTCGAGATAACACCTAAGGAAATACACACAGAGCCGTGGGTAGTCAGAGCCGGAGTGAGAAACGTGTTCGCAATTCATTAAGAGCCTTGATAAAGACCGCAATATACGGTCGAAACGTTGGCGATTTGAAAATTGAATGAAGTTGTTATTTCGTCCCCAACCTGCTAGTCCACCTTCATACCGCTAAATTACTTTAATAAAGGCAGGGTTGCCGAACTGCGCAATTTTTATCCTAGAATGTAATAATTAATAATCTGGTAAGCTTGAAAATGACTATAACGAACATTTCAACCCCTTTTTGGACAACCTACTTTTTCTTTCTATCTAACAGAACAATAACATTAAAAACTTCTTTCAGGAATTTTTTAAAAAAATTTGAGATTTGTGAAAGAAATATATAGAGTAATTTTCTAGCTCATCGTCAAAGTTTTGAAAGATGAAAGGCGGGGTTATTTTCAGAAAAAAAATTCTCATAGACTACCTCTTAAACGTATGTCCAATTCCATATATTTAAATAACCAGAAGACTTCAAAGTTTCTTGTCTTTCTCCAAAGAACTTGGGCATGTTATTACAATAGCCAATAACAAAACGCTAATCGCTGCTCTGCAGTTCCTGGACGTAGAGCCTGGACCGGCTGTGGATGGTAAGGATGAAGTTCTTTGCAATTATGAACACTCCACAAAGAAATTTCCGTTTGGTGTAGATTTTGAGCTACTCTGGAGTACTTCCAGGATCATTACGTGTTAAATAACAGCTTCTGTGGTCGTCTAGCTTTTGCTGGAGCAGGATTTCCTAAATCTCGCTATCTTCGGAAAAAATATAAATAATATACAATAGCTGAAGGGAGACCATTGAGAAATGTTGTGGACGGTGGACCTTCTGCTAATCCGTTCTTCTGCTATCCTCTTGTTTAAATGTCTCAACTGTTTTAAGCTAAGCGCTCTGCCTTCAATTCAGGTTCAAAAGTTGGTCAGCAGAATTCTTGAGTTGGTTTGTTTATGGGGTGCTTAGATTTGAAGACGTCATTTTTTTGCGTTTTTGACGTTGAAAATACGTGAACCTAATAATATGAACTATGATTCTACAGTATGACACAAGACGACTCTTGTAAAAAGTTAAATAATGGTAAAATTATTATAAATTTTGTTTTTTTTTGTGTTTAGCTCTGCTTGGATAAAGATCAATTTCTGACATGATTTAAGTTTTGAAACGATCAAAAACTACGCCAATATACAAACTTTTAGCAACTCTCTGTCCACTATTATTTTTTAACTTTTATCAATTTTTTTTAGCTTTCCGGAAACATTTATGCCAAAAATTACTCGCAAAAAGTGCTTGAAATCAAAATTAAGGACCGAAGAGCAAATCTGAAAATCCTCTGGCCACTTTAATCACTAACATAATTTTCTTTACGTTTGTCCTAATAAAAAGAAGAAAAATGTTTGTCGGCCGAAATTTGATAAAGGAACTTAGCTGATGATTACAAACCATTTTTCTTAATGACTTTTCTGATGTATGTGTCATAGGAGAAATAGAAAGAAAACTTGAAAAGATGTTTATTGACAATTTCCAAAACCTTTTTTGAGTTTCCAAAACATAGATTATAACAGAAAAAGTTCTTTGATCAAGCACGACAGTACCCTCAAAAATTGAATTCCGAATTTTGGCATTTTTGACACACGGTAAAAATTTAACTTATTTAAAAAAATGTCGACCAGAAAAACGAAAACCTTCACAACACCTTGAAACGGCAAATAACTCTTGTGTCCACAGTTCCACTTAAAGCATAAAAATTGAAGAAATGAAATAATAACTCTTAAGTAAGTTGTCTAACGGTGCCATCTAATTGAGTTTGAAGAGTAAAACGTAATTTGCTTGTTTTTATAGCTCGTTCAAGATGACAGTCTGAAGATTAAGAACAACAACGATCTGCCAACTGTCCCGAACCAAATCTACCGTAGGTAGACTTAGAAGTCGACTTAGGCCTTTTCAAGCACTCATAAGAAAACAACTTGGTCGTGACTAAAGATGTTTTCTTTGATTTCCCTCACGAAACTTTGTTAAACGTGACAGATTAACTGATACATAATGTATGTATACATGTCCTAATGCTATAGTTATTTTTAATCCATAAAATGTTTTTGATACTCAAAAATCAATTATCATACACATGTTTTAATAACCAGTATTACTCCCAACGTGTTTTTCGACAAAAGCAAATCATTACACCATTTAATATCTGTTTCTTCTATCTACATGAGTGTTAAAAAGGAAATTGTGCAATAGTCAGAAATAACGAGGGGACTAATTAAAACTTTTTAAAGCAATGCATCATTGAATCGTCAAATAAGCTCGTTTACAAACCGTGTTGTTTTAGTCGAGCTCCGGTTCCGGGGCCTTAATTAATTGTTTACAACCCTTCAAGGAAGAAGGATGGGCCCATAAAACTGGCGCGCTTTTAATGTTTCCCCATAAATAAACCCCCCGAATGACTGTCAAACGGGATAAACGACCCCCGGAATCGAATTTCGACTATTTTCGTTGATTCCGGAGGAATGTCCGCGGGGGGCTAGGAGACAACCCACTGTATCCACCGCCCGATCGTGAGTGGCATAGTTTAAATAGCAAACATGCATTATGTATGTAAACTGTAATTCGTCCCCCCTAACATTGCAGAGAATGTCCCATTGTTTGCTTTTATTCCAAAGGAAAACACGTTCCAAATTGTCAATCAGTATTAGGCTGATCACCCCTGCACATGTAATTTGGGGCTGTTGAATGATCCAAAACAATACTAATCAGTTGCGTAAATAACCATTTCAACAGATGCTTCTGGTTTAAATTTACACTACAGACTCGGATAACTTTCCAGTTGTGGGCAGCCCTTTGAACTAAATCGCAAAACGAAACAAAACGGCATACCTGTGTAAGACAAGACCGGTTCAATCTTGGAGTTCAAAGCGACCGAAATGAGCTTAAAACATTTCCAGTTTAATTTAATTTAATTTAAATATCCTGGCGGGGATTTCCAGACTTAGTCACAAAGAAAATGCCTTCGAAGTTGTTGGGGTGTTTGCATGGAAATCGCCTTTTTGTTGGCCGGCCGAATACCGAACCGAACCTGAACGGAAACTGGTCTTTTGTTAAGCCGAGTGTTAACTTTTAGAGGTCTGCGTGTTCTATTTGAAAATTTGTTTTTGTAGTTAAATGATACTTTTGTCTCTGGTTGTTCGAATAGCAAGCGACTAACGCAATAATTAGAAAAGTTTTTGGTAGAGAATTCTTTGGATATTACGCAGTTAGCTGGCATGTAACTATGATTGCAATGTTAGCTGATAAAAAAAGATAAAAACTTTTCATCCTCCAATCATATTTCAAATGATCTTTTCGAAAATCTTAGGAGTGGTTTCAATCACATAGATATTTTAAATCTAATAATCTAACTTAGACTTGTTTAGACAGAAAAAAGTAATATTGTCTATTTCGTGGAAGGATTATTTGATAAATATTTATTAAACGTTCGGGTTTTGACTGTCAAGCCATCATCAGTGTCGAAACTTGTCGTGACGAACAAGCAAAAATTTGGCGGAAGGCGTAGAAGTGTCAAATCACTCGTCAGGTGAGAATTATCAGGATCCATTTCAAAAGGTTCACAAAACTTTAGTGAAACCACACCGAAAAACAAGACGAGTCGACATTTCAACTGTTTGGTCAAACACACTAAGTTCAATTCAAACAAATTAAAATTGTCTAGTATATAATTATCTAGAAATGTTATTGCCAATTGGAACTTAGTTGTTAAATTTGCTAGTTGTTATCGATCCTCAAGTTCAAAAATGTGATGGGTTATGCGGGAACAAGACCACGAAATGACGAAGACAACTATTTGAATTAGTCTACGTTTCGCAGATATATTTCTGCATCCTCAGGATGCTAAAATTATATGAGAGCGATTTACAAGAAGGGGGCTCCTAAATGGCTCTATAACAGTTAACATTGTTATTCAACTTACAATTCGGTTATGTCTTCCTTGTTCCTAAATTTACACAGCACTTTAGTACAGCAAAATCTGGAGTAACCATATTTTGGAGTAGGTAAGCAAGAACCGAAGAGTGACAATTACAAACACTTTAAAATTTGGTTTAAAATAGTGGGACCACACAGTTAAATCCACTCACAAACAGACAGACAACGCTAACAATATAGGTTTAAGATGTCGATCGATCCTCGAAATTAGCACGAAATATCAATTGTTATCAACCGGAGCGACAACAAAAAAAAAACAAAAAAAAATTAAAAGGGGGCCCACACATTGTTAGGCATATCGACTTCTTTTAAAGTGGGAGGTCTTCTTGCAAATTTTGGCGTATGTATAAGTTATGTACTGAGTTGAACTGATCTTAAGGGTTCTACATTGCCAAAGAAGAAATAAATTGAAAAATTGTGTAGAGCACACAATGTTGTACCTAAACATTTACTACAAACAGCTAGATGCGTAGAGGGTATAATAGTGGGGTCGTCGCCGTATGGTAAAAGACTGCTGTTGACTTTGAGACGTTTCCACAGATTGGTCCTAAATATAGAGATTTTTCATAATGGTTGGAAGTTAAAAACATTAAACGAGGGTATTAGGTTGCAAAAAAAAGTAAAGTGAAGCAGATCTTGACTGCTGAACATTATGATAGTTTTAACAGCAGCCAAATTAATTCTATAATTAAAAAGTTAGACTTATTAAATCTAAACAGAAGAACAAATTCTTAAGATTACAGCCTACACAGAGCAATCGTAACTCTGTCTCGTCTTAATAATAAGTGGTTGACTAATATTAGTGTCATAGATATAGGTAAAGATATTTTATATCTATTAAGCTCAAGTGAAAAATTTAACCTACCTTACCGTAATAAAATCGCCCCTTTCCAACACTTAATTATAGACATGGAATATACCATTGAAAAGATAGGAGATCCCGTTAAGATAATAGAAGCTAGAAATAAGTGTATTAATATTATCACTAACCACCTTAATTCAAACAACAACCCAAAGTCTAAACAATTCTTGAATAATTATTGCAAAAAGGTAACCAACTTTCTAAAAGCCAATTCGGACATCACAATTGTAAATGCAGACAAGGGTAACACCACGGTTGTTATGAAAGGGAGTGAATACAACGAAAAGTCACCTTAACGACCAAACAACTTACGTACAATTGACAAAAGACCCAACTACAACTAAACAAAATAAAAATTACAAAATTATCGATACACTTCTTAAAAGGGGCTTTATTGCTAAAGAGCTTGCCAAACAAGTCAGAACTAGTGCAGCGGTTGTTCCAAAAATTTATTTTCAACCGAAAATACACAAAAACAATACACCACTCAGACCAATAGTATATTTTTTGGGTTCTCCATTGTTGGCTCTCCAACCTTACCAAACACATATCTAACATCTTGAAGAACACATTTATAGTTGATGACAAACA
The DNA here is from genome assembly GCA_951812265.1 of Taphrorychus bicolor. NCBI lineage: Eukaryota > Metazoa > Arthropoda > Insecta > Coleoptera > Curculionidae > Taphrorychus > Taphrorychus bicolor. The sequence goes on from OX638297.1 coordinate 10,760,884, forward strand.
TATTAAAGATTCTTTTGAATTTGCCAACTATATCAGACAACAAAAAGTACCAAAATGTTTGAAATAATGTCCTTGGACGTCAAATCTCTGTTTGCTAATATACCTGGAGATATAATTTTAGAACTAATTGCAATAAAGTGGCATCTTCTGAGGGACAGGACTGGTATTCCTATGACTGAGTTTCTAGACCTTGTTAAATTTGTTTTCAATAACAACTACTTCCAACACAACAAAACATTTTTCAGGCAAATCTTTGGTTTGGGGATGGGTAATTGCTTGTCGCCAGTGTGTGCAGACCTGGTAATGCAAGACTTACAAGAGAAATGCCGTTTGAAGTGCCATTTTTTTAAAAATATGTCGACGACATATTCACTGCTATCCCAATAAATCAAGAACAATTAACAATTGCAACATTCAATGCATATCACAGTAAATTAAAGTTTACAATCTAAAAAGAAGTTAATAACAGAATACCCTTTTTGGATACTCTAGTGGTTAAATTGGATGATGGCACAATAGAAACAGATTGGTACCATAGACCTACTTTCTCGGAAAGATTTCTTAATTTTAACTCAGAGAACCCCATCAATCAAAAGCTCAATATCATAAATTGCCTGAAAAGGAAAGCACTAGATATTTCATCTCCAAATTATTATAGAAGAAATAATGATCTCTAATAATTATCCGATATCAATAATTAGCAAAATTCTAAACACAAAAGATAATAACAACAATAATAACCCCATAAATAAACAAGATACTAAGAATGATACTATATTTTTTAAAGTTCCATACATTGATGCCCTATCAAGCAAAATTACAAAGTTATACAACACAAGAAAATAAAAAAATAAAAATGACCGAAAGAAGTAAAAATACAATCAAAACTAAATTTTTCTCGAAGTTAAAAGCAAAAACTGAACAAGAACTTAAATTGAACGTAATTTATAATATTCCCTGTAGTGATTGTCACAAGTGTTATTTAGGTCAGACATCCAGATATCTTAAACAAAGAGTTAAGGAACACCAATATGATGAAAACATTATCTCACTAAAAACAACCTGACCGCTCTTGTGGTGGAACACAAAATTGATACAGGACACAAATTTAATTACGGAAATGTAAAAATACTGGACACTCAACCTAACTATAAAAAAATGCTTATGTCAGAAATGATCAATATACAGAATCAAAGCAATAGCGTAGAAGTTGAACACTAGCAGAATGCTTAATAACGAATTCTGTTTCAATGTTTTGTGTTTTTTTTTCTTCTTTGGCAATGTAGAACCCTTAAGATCAGCTCAACTCAGTACATAACTTACACATATGCCAAAAAATTTGCAAGAAGACCTCCCACTTTAAAAGAAGTCGATATGCCTATCAATGTGTGGGCCCCCATTTTATTTATTTTTTTTTCTTTTTTTTTGTTGTCACTCCGGTTGATAACAATTATTGTTATTTCGTGCTAATTTCAAGGATCGATCGACTTCCTAAACCTATATTGTTAGCGTTGTCTGTCTGTTTGTGTGTGGATTTAACTGTGCAGTCCCACTATTTTAAACCAAATTTTAAAGTGTTTGTAATTGTCACTCTTCGGTTCTTGCTTACCTACTCCAAAATATAGTTACTCCAGATTCTGCTGTACTAAAGTGCTATGTAAATTTAGGAACAAGGAAGACCAAACCGAATTGTAAGTTGAATCATATCTGAAACAGATAGTCAGAAACATATCTGCGAAACGTAGACTAATTCAAATAGTTGTCTTCGTCATTTCGTGATCCTGTTCCGGCATAACCCATCACATTAGCTGTTGAAGTTTGAAAATTTAATTTCTGTTAACGATATTTTCCAGTAATTTTCAGATTCCTGCTGATCGCTTGCAATGTCAGGGCTCAAAGGCTACAAGCGGGGATTAAAGCAGGGATTGCTATAGTATCTGTGCATACAACAAGGGTGGATATGAAGGTCACATCGTACGAGGACAGAGCTTCGAATACAAGGCGGAAGACGGAGTGTTCGACCAGCTAATTGCGATAAGTACAACAACCTTAGTTCTACAGTTGCTTTTTTCTTTCTTTAAGTTTAATATTAATAAGTTATTACTTTTGGTCTAACTCCATGTTTAATTGGATATTGACATCCACATTTTTAACAAAATGCATAGCACCTTTGTCGTGCACAAATAAAATGACTGTTGTGATTGGCTGAACATTTACTTAATGCCCTTGACCCGTCCCACTAATAATGGGGAGTATCCCGTCCCATTTCAGAGTGGGAAGCTCCTCTCGATGAAGAAAAGCGACTCCATGGCGCAGTCCTATGGCGCACTCTCGCCCACCTATGGCACATTCCTAGAAAGTGGTATGACGACTCTTCCCCTGACCCACAGAGGGTTAAAAGTGGACTCTCAGCCATTCCTAGCAGGTGCGTCTGCCTGTTTAATCTGCAGTGTCCAGTAAGGATTCCTATTAGGTCTCCCAGGTACTGCCGGCTTCTCCCAAAAAGCCGGCCTTGGATCTATCCGGAGTGTCTACATACTCCTATAGCTGTATCCTTCCAGAGCTAGTTAATAAGTTTTCTTCAGAGTTGTATGGTTTTCAAAAATTCAACACTAGGTCAGTGTGGGCCATAGTATACCCACTATGGCGTTATTTTTATTAGAAAGGTGTTGGATCGCAGGTGTAGCACTTGTCCTGGACGGGTTCGTCAACTAGTCAATATAGTGCCAGGCTCTTTATCTTTTCCTGTTATTATTGTGAATGACAATATGGTTTTAATGACAGCTGGTAATACCGTTTTCCGTTGATTGATCTTGATCAAAGCTAACAAAAGAAAGTACGAGCTGATTTGAACTACAAGAAGCAAACCAAAACTGCTAGCTAAAAAAGAGTCTTGGAGAAGATTCTGTGGAGGGATTGAAAACTTGTCAGGATTCTCTCCAGAAAGCCGTGTCAGGAGCTTGGATCGATAAAACGGTCCGATAGAACCTATACCTCCACTGGTAGTGAAATGTTAAAGATCCTAGCAGGCTGTCATTTCCCGGCTGACAAGTTTGGAGACTAACACAAGCCCCTTGGGACGATTTAAACGACCCAACAGGGCAGATTGGGAGCTCTCCAAAAAAGTGGTCAAACCAAGCTAAAATCCAGGATAAAGGCTTTTCAATTTTACAAATTCCCTGGGGAGGATGGATGTTCTCGGCACTATGACAACAGGGCCTGGATCGCACCTCTATGAACAAAGCTCTTTAGAGCGAGCCTTGCATGGAACTTTATTCCAAACTGCTGGTCCAGGGTGAAGGTCGTCTACATACCAAAGGAGATGTAGGGCAAAAGATCTTAAATCGCTCAGGCCAATCAGTCTAACCTCGTTCTTGCTGAAAAGCTTGGAAACGCTGCTAGACCTATATATGAAAGAGGGAACTCTAACAATGTACCCCCTTAATACGGAACAGTATGCATACCAAGCTAACAAATCAACAGAACTAGCACTCCACAACCTGGTGGGGAAAATCCATGATATCCTGGATACAAAGGGTGTCGTAGTTGGTAATTTCATAGATATCGAAAGGGTCCTTAATAATGCACCTAGAGACTCCCTCATCAGCGCCAGTAAAGCGAAGAGGGTCGAACCAACAATAACCAACTGGATTCGCAACACATTAGAATCCAGACTGATTACATCATTAAACGATGACACTGTCAGATTCACAACAGCGGGAAGTTGGTCCACATGGTGGAGTCTTTTCACCATGCACTCCTGTGGTCTCTAGTCGTGGACGACCTTCTGGCTACTTTGGAACTATGACGAGTCCAGGTCCAAGCATATGCGGACGAAATCGTTATCCTTATAAGAAACCACCCAGACCAGCAAATCTCCAGCACGTTGCAAGAGGTGCTGGATGTACTGGGGTACTGGACACAGCTGGCGTTCAAGAGAAAACCTAGCATAAATCCTCGGAAAACGGAGATTGTGCCATTTACCCGACGGAAGAGGCTGGAGGTTCTGAACCCGCCTTCTTGGTTCGGGGCGATAATCCCGTTTACCAACGAAGTAAAATTTCTAGCAGTCATCCTGGACAAATCACTCATCGACCCCACATGTGACTCGTATCGTTAGGAAGGCACAGCTCTCCCTTTGGTCGTGCAAGAACCTATGCCGCAAATCATGGGGGATGAGATCCCAACAAACTATGTGGCTATACGTGACGGTAATAAGACCGATAATCACGTATGGGCCATAGTTGGGTATCGAAAGACCAGAGAGAGCTTCATCAAAGCTAATCTGTACTCTATGCAAAGACAAATATGTCTCTGCATCACGAGGGCAATGAGAACGGCGCCCAAGGCAGCTATGGAGCGCATGCTTGACCTGCTTCCATTTAGAAATACTCTTGGAACGAGAGGCAATGAAGGCTACATACCGGCTGTAACAAGTGACGCACATAGTACTGCAGCCATTCGATGGTGAGTCCAATAATGCCCAGGCTGGCTTGGAAGGCCTTGCGGTATTGAACATGGTATCCGACCTAATGGCATCAAAACGTACATTAGACACTCGCTACGTCGTCAGGGTTCCCTCACAGGTAGACTGGAACAAGCGAGGCGAAAGTACTTCCTGCAACTGGCAGGAAGTACCTGGTACACGGACGGATCCAAAACTGACGAAGGTGCTGGCTCCAGAGTGTACGGGAGGTCGGATGGCATCTGTATAGCAGAAAGCTTGGACCGATTCACCACAGTGTTTCAGGCAGAGATACGTGCCATTGAATTATATGCCCGACACCTATTAGAGATTAAAGGAGGGAGGACACAATAGATCAATAAAGATCTGCTCGGACAGTAGGGCAGCGCTTCTAACGCTTATGTCTTTGCGCTGCAATTCCATAACTTTTTGAAATTGCCACAGGACTCTGAATCCCTATCGTAGGAGAACAGCGTCACATTGGTATGGATTCCGGGCCATCGTGACCCGTATCCGGACTATCACACTCCAAATTTATCCCGGGAGCAGAAAGTGCAAAAGCACAAACAGTCATCACACTATATAGGAGACAAAGCAGAGTGGCCACTGCACTGTATGCAGACCTAAGATTTAACATGCACAGACTCGGACTGTCCGAAGAGACCGAGTGTCGGCTGTGCTTGGAGGACGACGAAACAGTCGAGCACGTCCTGCATGTGTCTGCCCGGCTATTGCCAGATCGAGATACTCGCTTTCGAAAACACGATTATTGAGCCTCAAGATGCAAACGCGGTGTCGCCCGAGAGACTCATCAGATTCGTCTGGGCATAACGTGTGACAATTAGTGGAGCAAACAGGGGCAAACCTTAGGTAACACTTCGAGTGACCCACAATAGACGGCAGGTCGCGGTGGAGGACTGTACAGGACCACTCAAATTGAATACGAATACGAGCAGATTTCGATAATTTTCAAAGAGAAAAGAACTCTTCGTTTAGGGACTTATTCAATTAATTTATATTTTTTAGTGTGTTTCTGAGGCGCTAAACTTTACAACTTTATCTGTAAATATGTAGTTATTTACGGCTTGCATCAGTAGGAAATCTTATTTTCAAATTTAAACGTCGTTCAAGTTTCAGTTAAGCATTTTTAAAATTACATCAGAAAAATTTAAATAAAATGGGTTTTTCTTCAACTTTTGTTTCGACAAACTTAAATGGGAAATTTCCAGCCCCTGGTATTGTGTAAAGCAAACTTTTTATTGACTCTTAAGACGTATCGTTGAAGGTCAACTGCTCCTGAAAGCGGCAACGAAGTTTAAACTTCGATAAGTCGTTTAACAGATTTTAGGCTGTAGAAAAACGTTATTTCATCACCGTGTCAGCTTAAACGCAAGTCGGGAAAGCTTTTGTGACATGCTCGAGAGGATCTTCAGAAAGCGATTAGATGGGTTATTCTTGCCGGTTCCAATTTCACGTCGCATTGCACATTCGCTTTGTGGGACGGAGGTCCCTTTTAATACGTTCCTAAAAGGGCTCCGAGCTCACGGATTATCTTTTCGAATATTGGATATGAATTCCGGGTTCGGTCATGGGTGTAACGACGTTTCCTGTCTGGGTAAATGGAACCCGCTGCAAGTGGCTAGTGCACTTTTTGTTACGTTCTCGTCCTAATGATGGTTGTTAAGCACTGAAATGGCACTGAAAAGTTTCTCGAATCAGTTAGCAGGGCCAAGGCACAGAATTTCCATCATCTATCAGAGTTAGCCAGCTCTCGCGGGAATATCCTCTGAGACGGATAAACGGGAAAAGCTGGCCAGAATTTATTGCCTGGAGAAATCTTGGCAATTAAATCAGTAAATATCCTTTTCCGAGTGCCTGGATTTAGGGCAGGTTAAACTTGGAAACTTCCAAAAGTTGAAAAGTCCTAGTGCTGCTTCGCACCTATTTGATAATGTTCCCACTTAATATTCTTTTTTCTCGACAAAGGCAATTTAAGGTTTAACGTCTAAATATGATTTGCGGTGAGTAAGGCCATCAAATATAAGTAAGATTCCCCAGGATCATCCCACACAATTATTAACAATTTAATTAGCGTGTTTACGAGTAGTTACATATAGTGTGGATATAAATAAAACAGATATTCTCGAAGAGACACCGAAGCAATAAATTCTAAACGAACAACCTTATAAATAAAGAGTTGTTTTATTTTTATAATATCCGAGCCTATTAAGCATCCTCCGTTATAAAATCTTTTTCATGGTTTACCCCAATAAAAATGTTTAAACACATCAATCTGGCTGTCGTCTAAAACTGAACCGATTGCCGTATCTTACGCGTTATCGCCTCATAAATACAGTTTTTTTGCTGTCCCGTATGGACGGCATCGCACTAGGGGATTATGGACCCCTTATGGGTAATAAATTATGACATCTTCTTTGAGAGCTGTTATGTTGTCTGGTTTTACTTATGTGAGGGTCACAGTACCTTTTTTTAGGAAAATTTGTAAAGAAAAGTCGCTGCAAGTTGTTGGGTTGAAGTTGGCGACATGCAAAAGTACGGAAAATAGTGAATTTATTATATCCTAAAAATCACAGAATAAACCTGGAATTAATAGTATATTGTGTGACGTATTTTAAAAAAAGTAAAAGTTAGCAAAGCCACATACTATGCGAACGGCAGCTTTGGGTAGGTGGAGAGCTAGGTCGTGGTTCAAAATGACATAAAAAAGAGTTAAAGCCTAGTATAGCTACATAAGCTAGACGTGTTAATTGGGCGCCACTCAATTTAAGTTACAGGTTATAGCTATAATATTAAAATTGAGAAAATTATCATAGCAATTATTGTTGTTCATATTGTTTAGGTGATCAAACCAAAGTAAAACCAACAGGAATTATTAAAATTAGGCACATTTATTTATTATGGTGTTAGTTCTTACCTAAGGTTAGTGCAGGCACACACTTGGTTTTTAAAACTACTCCTACCGGTTGAAATACTTGGCCAGTTTATAGGGCTCTCTGGCTAGTTGAGGTAGAGGATCAGTGTATCATGTGTGGTAATGCTGGACGGTTCAAAACCTAGGAGCCATCACCGTCACTAACGGCTCCATTATAGGCACACATGCAGGATGAAACCTTGCACTTGTAGGATCCGAAAAAAAAGGAGGTATTGAGTTTTATTACTCAAACATTGGACTAGTCATTGGACTACTCATTGGACCTAATAATTGAACGAAGAAAAGTTTAGATAAGTTTAAATTAATTAAAGGAATTCTTACCCCAAAATACGAGAGCTTTACAATAGCCACATGGCTAGGCTGTAGCCGTTTAGGGACAGGCTGACGTCCGATGTGCCCTGGACAGTGGTCAAGATGGAAAAGAGACTCTCAAACGTTTTTACCTTTACCACCTGGGCTCTGAATTGGTCAAAAAAACGGAAATTATAGTGTCAAAAGGAGGAAAATAAAAAAGAGGAGAAAATGAACCGCAAAATATGAAAATCTATGAATAAATTTATATATTAAATTATATTTAATATAATATATAAGATAAATATTAAGATATATACAATATTAAGATAAATAATTAATCAACCCATTGACACATGTCAATGTCCTAAAGAAGTCACCTTTCAACGGATTTCTAACCCTAGAACTCGAAGTAGAAGGATCGCATAGAAACGATAATCAAGGTGAACAAACATGGCGGCCAAGGTAGTCATATTTCTTTGGAAATAAAATGGTAATTTACAGTTATTTATGAAAGTTTGGAAAGGGAAGCCAGTAGGTTTTCTTTGTGAAAAAGAAAACGCTACAATTGTATACCGAGGATGTGATTTATGAAGTGATTAGTAGGCCATAAGTAGTTTACAACACAAAGGTGTATATATCCTATTCCATAATTTTCTGCATCTCAGGTGGTGATGTATACTATCGATAGCTTTTGTCCTCTTTGACGTCGTCAAAAGAAATTAGTAAAGTTGGATTTACAATCCGAAGACGAAGAACCTTATGTTTTGAAAACTCTCCTATAGAGTGTGACGTCATAGCTGTTTCAATTGTGACCAATTAGATGCTGAAGCCCCTATCACTCCAATCAAATACTATTGACGTTTAACATCAACTTTAAATTCATCTCATTTTGAAAGTTCGGCGTTGTCGATTAATGTGTCTAAGTACATACAAATTTGAATATTTCATGCAAAACTTTGCGACAATTGTGAATAAACCAGTAGATACCGAGTTACGGCAAACAAACGACACTTTACGTGCTAATAGCTATCGTTGCTCCGCAATGCAACACTCCGACAGACTCATGCTGATCCAATTGAAAACAATTTACAGGAAGATGAACTGAAAAAAGCGACGAAGACGCAGAGTTATTTTATGAAGAGGTCAGAACATTGGAGAGGGCAGCTGTGGAGAGTATGTTGGCCAATTTGGATTGGGCGAGAGGAATGAACGAGGAGATCGAATGCTTCAGTTCTGCATCGAGAGAAATTAATAGTCAGTAAGACATTGTTCAAACTCTCGAAAAGGCCATACACGTGGAGAGCACCGGGCGACAACACAGAGCGAATAATTAGAAATCAGGTTGACTACATCCTTGTTAACAAGAGCTTCCGAAATAGCATCAAATTAGTGAAAACATACCATGAAACGGACGTCGAAAGTGACCACAACCCCATAGTAATGAATATGTATGTGATATTAAAGAGGAAACAGTCTGAAGCAGAAAACACCAGTTAAAATATCCGAAGTATACAACAACCAGAAGTCCGAACTGCTGTAACTAATAACGTAAATAATAGATGAAACTGCAGATAGCGGGTGTATGTAGGGACAGAATAAACGAAATTGTCGTTTATTGGCGGTTGATGTTTCGTTGTCCTGAACTCGTGTGGTCGTTGCCTGTTTGCGGATTAATCATTGTTTTAATTTTATGTCCGGTAAAAGGCATTCATGTAGCTTAGGTGACATGCTTCTCAAACCGAATTAAGCCCTGAAGAAGATCTAAATAAAGATCGAAACGTTGGCGCATTCGCAACTGTGAAGTAGCTGTTTAATTGTCCTACACCCGCTATCTGCAGTTCCATCGTATTGAAAAGGACACAAAGCACACATATTATGTAAATAATAGACTCCATAAACTACAGGAAGAAAGTGTGAAGATTTGGGTGAAGCGGCAAAGTAGTCCAAAATTAAAGAAGCAATATTCACAACACAACAAGAAAGCATTGGTAAGGGCAAGAACAGAACTAGGCAGAGATGGATGACACAGGAAACTTTGACACTGACGGAAGAAAGAAGGAGATACAAAGGCAGGGATAACACCAAGTACAAGGAGATACAGAACACAATTACAAGTAAGATAAGAATAGCAAAGGAGGTCTGAATGACTGAAAGGTGCAAGGAAATTGAAGAATTAGAACAGAAGTATGACAGCTTCGGCCTACATAAAAAAAAAGAAGTCACTGGTGTGGTGAGAGAGAAGAAAACTGGTACACAGAAAGATGAAAAGAGCGCACTGGTTCCTGACTTCGATGCTCGACTGAGACTGGGGCAGCAATATATAGGTATCTCAATTTTTTGATGACCAAAGAACGGAGACATATGACATAACTATATCAAAGAGCGCTCCAGAAATAACAAATAAAGAAGCAGAGCATACCACCAAAACCTCAAAATCCGGTAAAGCAGTAGGGCCAGATGAGGTGCGTTGTGAGGTGTTGAAACTGCTGGATGATCGTTCAATCAGTGTCATAGTGGACCTATTCAATAGCATTTATACATCAGAAATAATTTCCAGAGAATGGCTGCTTTCCACCTTTGTTCCTATCCCGAAAAAATCTCGAGCGTCAAAGTGTGATGATCACAGACTAATAAGCTTGACGAGTCAGATTCTGAAGATCTTTATAAAAATTATACATACTAGAATATGCAAAAAATGTGAGGCTGACATCTGACACACAATTTGGATTTTGCAACGGAATCGGCACGAGAGAGGCCATCTTTGCTTTGAATGTCTTGTCTCAGAGATGCCTGGATGTAAACCAAGAACTTTACGTATGCTTCATAGATTATAGTAAGGCGTTCGACAATGTCAAGCATGAAAATCTTCTGGATATAATCCAAGTACTTGCCATTGATTACCACGATGTCCGAATAATATCAAATCTCCACTGGGGATAAACTTCTAGAGTGAAATATGATAATGCTTTGACAGAACAAATTAGTATTCGGAAAGGAGTCAGACAGGGGTGTGTTCTCTCTCATATGCTATTTAATATTTCCTCGGAGTTTGTTTTTCGGGAGGCTTTGGAAGAGGAGCTGGCGGGTATAGCAATCAATGGCAGAACTGTCAACAACATCAGGTACGTTGACGATACTGCTGTAATAGCAAGCTGCCTCAAAGATCTGCAGAGACTGGTAGACAAAGTACCAGTAGTTAGCGAAGATTATGGACTAAATATTAATATCAATAAAACAAAAATGCTGATAATATCCAAAAGAAACATCAATGGTCCGCCGACTATACGCAATAAGACGGTTAAGCAAGTAGATTACTTCAAATACCAAGGTACTATCATAAATGAAAATGTTGCAAACAAACAAGAACTGCTGACAGCCCGAGTGTATCTTTGACTTTGAGAGTGAGAATGGTGCGGTGTTACGTCTTTCCAATGTGACTACATGGTCTTGAAGGATGGACACTGAACAAGGAATTATCGAAGAGACTGGAATCGTTTGAGTGGTGGATGTACCGGCGAATGTTAAAGATCTCCTGGATGAACCGCATTACGAACGAACAAGTTCTGAAAGGAATGGGTAAGGAAATGGAAATTCTCTTCACAATTAAGAGAAGAAACAGGAGTTTCTTGGGCATGTTATGCGTATTTGAAAATATGAAATTCTGCAGTTCATCATGCAGGGGAAGATCGTGGGACGCGGAAGCCTCGGTCGACGTAGAATTTCCTGGCTACGTAACCTGCGAGACTAGTTTGACCGCTCATCTGTTGAACTATTTCGGACAGCTGCCTCTTAAGTTAGAAAAGCCATATGATCAGCAACCTCCGAAGGAGAAGCTGAGATCATGAAGAAGAAGCTGTCGTTTCAAGCTGCATTGAGCTCATAGCTACAACACAGGGGGTCCCGTAAGCACACGATCAAAGGCGTACTACGATATTGTCATCTCTGGTTCCAAAGGAAGCGATTTGATCAACCTTTTATTAAGAAAAAGTTTCTGGTTCCATTGCTATTGATGGTCAAAGTAATTGAAAAAAAAAAAATGTTTTTTGTAATAGAAAACGTAACAATGGATTTTAATGAAATATACTAAGGAGTTGTCTGTAAATTTGACTTATGAATGTCCATCCAACTTGGTCAAATGCTAAGTTCTTCAGGGTCTTGTTAAAAAAACTTCTAGAACTTTTTTATTAGTTGTCCGAAGCGACTGATTTTGTAGTATTTTGCCCATAAATTTTTTTTTGTACCTTTGCTATTTAACAATAGAAAAGGTACAATTAATTTAGCAAGGTAATTGTACCTGTAAACCGTGTAACGGTAGCAAAGGTACAAACATTTTAGCAAATTTTTTTATTTATTTTCAAATTATGTTTAGTGTCGATAAAAATCTGTGACCGCTAGAATTTGACTTAATATGATATAAAATTGTAAATCGTGTAAACTACTAGGCTTTTAGCAGTGAATATGTAACATTATGAAACAGCAGATGCAGAAAATATTTTTTTAACGTAAAAACTATGGAAGTTACCAGATTTTATCAAGAGCAATAAAATTTCGAAAAATCACCAAGGTGTCAGAGAAAAATTAATCGCTTCAGACACCTTAATAAAGTTTTGGAAGTTTTTGAAACAAGACAATGAACAACTTACCACTTGACCAAGGCAGATGAACACCAAAGTTTCTACATCAAAAAATAAGTCTTACTTAGTAATACGAAAAAATTCTCTGAACATCGTTAATAATGTAATTCTGCAATGGTTAAAAGCATTTTTAACACGAATTCTATATCAATATTTTTTCTACCAACTCATTAAAAATTAATCTTTATATTAAAATTTATATAGTATTTTCTTTTATCACTACTGCCTTTAAGTAGTTTCTCATTTTAGCTTTAGTGCTATAAAACGGAATTTTTAGTATATTCTGTTCAGCGAGGGTTTAATATGACGTCACATTCATCATCTCATTTCATTAGAAAAAGATCGCAAAAAAACAGGCGTATTATTAGTTCTTATTAATAATAAAACCACCAGCTAATGTCAGTTTGACGCTTAATGTGAAAATGTCGTAAAAATTTAGAAATCCGAGTCCAGCTTTTGTAGAACTAAATACAGAAACGAAAGAACCGTTTTAAAGGGATCATGTAGAAAAAGTCACTGTGTGAAGAAAAACCGGAGAAAATTTCCAAGATAGTCGAGAAACAAGGAGTTACAATCGATGAAGCGGCGGAAGAATGAATTGTTGAAAAGAAGCCCCTGTTCCTGAACAACCACCTACTGGTCCACAAAAATAGCTTCCCCTGGTGTCACCTAAAGGCTAGATCCGCTTTTGGGCAAATGAATAAAACATTAATCAAAATTATTTCAATCATCGAAATTATATCAAATCAATTAATAGATTATGTACTCAATTTAAGTTATTTATGTTGCATGTCTTATTATCACATGTTGCATTAATTAAATTGTAAGAAAAATTTGAAGAATTGAATATACCATAAAGGCCCAACAGTTTTTTTTTATCAAATGAATGAATTCATGCGGACACGTATTGAACTATTCCGCAGAAAATGGTGCATTCGAACGAAAAAATATGTTTGGCGACCCGACGACAAGTGTTTCTGCTTATTGGTTTTACAACGCAAGTTGTGAGCACTACTAGGTATAGTAAGCACACAAAAATACTCGAATATCTTGGGCCAATTTTGTCCATATCTTATGATCTACATCCATGGCCGGGTGAAACATAGCAGGTGTCTATGGTAAAGCTGCTGCGGATATTCCTTCTGAATTAATACCCAAAATGGGAAAACTTTGGAATGTTTGCACAAAAGGCTAAACTGTTACCTGCCCCGTGTCAACTTGACATTTTGTTCAACTGACATTTTGTCAGAGACAGACGTGTTTTTTTGTATGACGTCACAATTTATGACGTAATATTGAACCCTCGCTGAACAGAGTATAGTTTATTAGCGCGTTAAAAGTATAGAATATTTAATGCGTTTGTAGAAAAATAAAAGTAAACGAAGTGAAAGAAGAAAACTTAAAAAAGAGAGCAAGTCCTGGGCAAATGCGGCAGTCAACGGTCAATCAAATATAAAAAATAATGACAGGACGGGCTTAAAGTGACGTCAAAACAAATATCGCTTGAATGCCTTTGGTTTAAAGGCAGAGCATTCAGGTCATTATTTTTCCGTCGCTTTAATCCATTTACGCGTTTAATGGTAATTTGAATCTCCTTGTTCATTAGAAAACATCGTCTAGATCTTAAATTTTTGTGTATGAGTTTTCCGGGCTTTGAAGCCGTAGTCTAATGGAATTTCTTCCTGACGTTTTGCCTATAGCTGCGGCAGAGATTATGAAAGGCGATAAGGCAATATGGGCGAAGTGATCTCCCGTGCTTCCCGACGTTGACTGATACGACTGTGGTGAGCTCCGTGCTATTTATTCCCCTGCCGTCGCGCTGCAGTAGAGGGACTGGGGTGGGGGTACTAGTGGCGCGAGGTTTCGGCGCCGCACTTGAAAAATGTCGAAGAACTCGCTTCCAGTTTGTATTTAGAAACGTAATTTCCTCCTTCCTGTTGAAATTGTTGTCGTGTTTAAAGGTATCAATGGCCTCTGTCGTTAGTCGCGGATAGAAACGCTGTGATTGATATAAGATATCCACCTCGTTGAAAAGGATGTCGTGACTTCCAGAGAGAACACGTTCTGCAATTGCTAACTTTTGTGTTTGTCCCAGCCTGCAATTCCCCTTGTGTTGATACTGCGTTTTGTGGTGCCAATGTATACCGAGCCACAGCATGTAAGTATTTAACCCCATTCTTGCAGTGGCAGGCTGGGACAAACACAAAAGTCAGCAGTAGCAGAGCATGCTCTCTCTGAACATCGCAACATCATTTTTTAACGAAGTGGGTATCTTATATCAATCGCAGCGTTTCCATCTGAGACCACAGTATAAGCCGAGACTAACGAGAGAAACCATTGTGATCTTTAAACACGGCAACATTTTCAACCCGAAGGAGGAAATTTTGTTTCTAAATGCAGGCTGAAAGCGAGTTCTGCGATATACTTCAAGTGCGCCGAAACCCAGCGTCACCACTACCCCCACTCCAGTCCCTCCCCTGCAGCGTGACAGCGGGGGAATAAATAGCACGCAGCTCACCACAGTCGAATCAGCAGTGCTGCCAATCTGGGAGTAATTACTCCATTTGTAGTACTGGCGAGTCAAAGGGGGTAATTATAGTAATTTGCTGGTTAATGATTTTCAACCGATTAAATTGATCGGCCTGGCATCGGTCCTCAATCTGGTTGCCCGAAAATCAGCTGTAGGAATCAATTCCGCCATTTCCGGAAAGTCATATTGATTCATTTTAGGATTAGGAGTTATTGGAGCTAAACGAGTAATCAAAACACTATTTAGGTGTAGAAGTCATATCATTAATTGATTTCTGTATTAAGAAAACATCAACAGCGTTTTCGGGTGGTAGCTTAACAGGGTTTTGAAAGTATTCCCTTCCCATCCTTCCATTCTTGTTGAAAAACAAAGGATGGGAATACCCTCACAGCGCTTTAGAGCTGCCGCTCGAAAAGGCTGTTATATATAATACTTCTTCTTCTTCTTCTTCTGTAGCTTATTCTGTCCACTGCTGAACAAAAGCCTCTCTCAAATTCTTCCATTTCCCCCGTTCTTGTGCAGCCAGTATGTGTACAGTATATGCGTCTTGTCTTGGACGCCATTCTGCTATCTTCTTTGTCCATCGGTTGTCCGTCATTCTGGCAACATGCCCCGCCCAGTTCCACTTTAAATGTAAGATAGTCTCGACAGCATCTCGTGTCTTCGTTCTAAGTCTTATAGTTGTATTTGGGACTCTGTCTCGAAGGGTGATTCCCAGCATCGATCTTTCCATCCTGCGTTGCATCACTTGTATTTTCGTAATGTTTTTTCTTGTAAGTGTTAGTGTTTCTGCACCATATGTCAGCACGGGAAGGACGCATTGGTTGAACACCTTTCCCTTCAAGCATATTGGGAGATTGGACCGAAACACTGATTTTAGTTTTCCAAATGCTGCCCAAGTCAGACCTATTCTACGCTGGATTTCGCGTGTTTGATTGTCCCGTTCGATACTGATTTCATGTCCTAGGTATTTGTATGAGTATGTCTGTTCTATATTTATGTTGTTAATTTTTAGAGAATTGTTTAGAACAAGGTTTGTTATATATTGTGTCTTTGATAGATTTATTTCAAGGCCTACCTTTTCTGCGGCTGTTTGTAAGTCTTGTAACATTGTTTGTGCCTTAGCCGTGTCGTCTGTTATTAGGACGATGTCGTCGGCGAAGCAAAGGTGGCTTAGATTTTCTCCATCGATGTTAATTCCCATGTTGTTCCATCTTATTTTGTTTATGAATAATTTAGGAGAAAGCGCGTCACCCTGTCTCAGGCCCCTTTCAATTTTGAACTTGTTGGTATGTTGATTGTTGTATATCTTCACGTATGCTGTGGATGTAGTATATATGTATTTAATAGCTGAGGAGTAACGGTAGTCAATTCGGCATTCTGCAAGTGCTTCTAGCAGTTTCTGGTGGTCCACTGTATCAAAGGCCTTTTTGAAGTCTATAAAAATCAGCATAAGCGGTTTGTTGTACTCTATACACTTCTCAATTATTAGTTTCATTGTGAGCAAGTGATCGTTGGTACCGTATTTTGTTCTAAAACCCGCTTGCTCTCTTGAAAGAAAGAACTCTAGTTTGTTTGTTAGACGTGTTGTTATAATCTTTGTGTAGAGCTTATAGATGTGACTTAGAAGACTTATTGGCCGGTAGTTTTCAAGGTTCGTGTTATCTCCTTTCTTGTGTATGATGATGATTTGCGCACTTTCCCATTGCGATGGTATTGTTCCTCCGGAGAGGCATTTATTAAATAGGGTTTTAAGGGCATTGATGATGTCTTGTCCGCCCATTTTAATGCTTTCTATTACAATCTCGTCTTCACTAGGTGCTTTGTTGCTTTTCATATTTTTTAAAGCTGATATAATTTCATCGTCATTTATCTCTTCGAGGTCTTCTGAGCCTTGGTTTAAAATTATTGGAATATTGGATTTTATTTCTCTATTTGGTGTTGAATATAGTCGTTTGTAGAAAGCTTCAATGGTCTGCGTTATTTCCCCCTTGTTTGTCATTATTCTGCCATCTGTGTTTTTGATTTTATATATATTATTTTTTCTCGCTAGATTTTTCCTTGCCAGAACTTTCAGACTTTTATTCTCTTCTATCGTAGTTTTTATGGATTCCGTATTTTGTTCTCTTTTGTGTTTTCTTATCTCTTTAGCTATTTCTTTATTGATATTTCTATATTCTATTGTTGTTTTGTCTGTCAGTTCTCTTCTTTGTTTCATTAAAGATTTTGTTCTTAGGTTGAGTTTTTGGTTCTTGTTTTTGCTTCTGTAGCACTTTTCAATTGTTGCATTTACGCTGTTTGTAATGTTCTCATATATTGCGTTAACTGTCATACGATTATTTACGTTTAGAGATTTAGATAGTTGCTGTTCATATTCATACACGTTTTCAGACAAGTTCCATTTTTTGTGACTCTTTTTTAGGATCATGTTGTTTCTTTCCTTTCTTATGTTTAGTTTTATTTTCGCTCTTACTAGGCGATGGTCGCTGCCTGTTGAGAATCTATTCAGAACATCTACATCACTGACAATATCTTTTCTGCTGCTGCATATGAAGTCGATGGCGTTCTTGGTCCTTCCGTCTGGGCTCATCCATGTCCATTTTTTGTTGTCATTTTTTTGGAAGAAGGTGTTCATTGCGAAGAGATTTTTGCTATGTAGAAAGTCTATCAAGGTATTTCCTCTTTCGTTTCTCTCGCCCAATCCGTGGTGCCCAACCGCGTTTTCAGCTTCATCTATTTTGCTTCCGATTTTAGCATTAAAGTCTCCGATTAGCAGAGTATAGTGGGATTTCTCGTCTTGTATGGCTGAGGATATATCTTCGTAAAAGCATTCGATATCTTCCTCTGTATGGTCGCTTGTGGGCGCGTAGGCTTGAATGATTTTCAGAGAGTATTTTTTGTATATAATACATATTTTAAGAAATGTACTTTTTTGTCCATATAAAAAAAAAATTTGTTAAGTACAAGATTGGAGTAAAGTTGGGTAAAATTCAGGCCCGTATTAGGAGTAAAAGTGGGTAATTTCAAAATTTCTGTGAGTAATTTTGTTACAGCAGCTTGGCAGCACTGCGAATCAGTCAACGTCTGGAAGCACTGGAGATCACTTCGCCCATATTGCCTCATCGCCATTCATATTGTTTGCCGCAGCTATAGGCAAAACGTCAGGAAGGAATTTCATTAGACCACGGCTTCAAAGCTCGAAAAAGACTTTACATTGCACTTTGATTATTAAATTGATTTTAAACGCTTAAACGGATTCAACCGACGGAAAAATAATCCTCTGCCCTTAAACCAGAGCAATTCAAGCGATATTTGTCTTGACGTATTACGTCACTGTAAGCCCTTCCTGACATTATTGTTGATAATTGGTTGACCGTTGACTGCGGTATTTGACCAGGCCTTGCTCTGTTTTTTAAAGTTTGGTCGACACTCAATACTTGCTTGAGCTCACCACAGTCGAATCAGTCAACGTCCTAACGTCGCAAATAGGGGTATTTACAGTAAGAAAGCGGACAAAATTATATCTAACCTAGTTTAGTTTGTATTTTAAACATTATTATTGATTTTTCTGATCTAACATTAACTTATAATAGATATTTTCAGTCTTAACAATGTGTAATGTTTGATTTGCATGATTAGGTACAGGGTGTCCCGTTATACATTCTTGCCGCTCATAGCTTTTCTGTTTAAGACTTTATAAAAAAAAAAGTTTTACACAAAACTAGTAGAGTTTTTAGAAAAGATTTTAACACTATCGAACCTATAGGATATCTAAAAAGGCGTGATAGTCTAAGCGTTTGTTTTATATCATGGAATACCCTATATTATTCGTTGTCTTGCAGTAATATTTCAAAAACCCTCAAAATATATAAAATTAAGGTTCGAAATAGCAAATTAAATAAGAGCGAGAAAGAGAGAGAGAGATATTGTTCAAAAAAACAAAACAACTTTGCAATGTTACTGAAATATGCAAAGTTGCTACTTGTTAATGGAATACCCTGTACAAGTTTCCAAACCTTAAAATATTTTTTTTCTGATTCTAAATTTATATAAAAGGTTGACATTTTTTGGTTCACCCGTTCTCAGTTATGTGCATTTAAAAACCTAGATACTATTATATTTACTATAAGAAACTACGACAACCTCATTTCCGTTAACGAGCGTTTTATTAATGCAAAATGAAGATTTTTAAATTCCAATAATTCAAAAATTGCCTAAACCATTTAATGTCAAGTATTATAGAATTAAAAACAAACATCACATTATGAAAAGATATACCTACAGGGTGTTTCCTTAAAAATGTATCATCTACGTAAATTTTTCATAATATATAAGTCGACAGAAATTAATATTTTCTGCCTACTCACGAAAAATCTTATTTTTAAAAACAAGGATTTTATGTACCTATCTAAATCAAACATAATATCAAACATAAAATCAATATCAAAAAAAAAATCAAACATAATATCCACACAATCCGTCACCTATGACATATCGATATACTAGCACAAACAATCAAGCACACGACTTTTTTAAAAAATAAATTACTTTGTAATTACCATTTTTAAGAATACAGCAACCCATAATAATGTGGAAGCTAGCGCTTTGTAAACATATGTATTTGTCTCATTTTTTGCGAATTTTTAGTGGTACATTTTTAGCTTATAGAAGATATTCATGCCCCTTAATGCAAAATATAGATGTAATTAACTGAACCATGAATTAGTAAAGTTGTCTTTTAATGGATTTGGGAAGGTTTGGTCAGGATGCCATTGTAGATTGTACTCAAATGTTTGGTGTCAGTTTTGTAGTTAATGCTTTTTGGATTTTTTTATATTTCTATTGTTTCATATAACTCCCTTTCCCTTGTGTTGTTTTCTGTTTTTATTATTTTTGGTTTAGTATAATCAAAAGAATGACCAGTATTGGTAGTGCGTTTTGTTAGCGAGGCCTTGTTTTTATCTTGTCATATTTGTGTCCGTTTTTTTCTGTTTTTCAGTAGTTGGCTGGTTTATGCCGATGTAGCTGCCTTGGCAATTGTTACAAGGAATTTCATATACAACGTTGTATTTCTTGTCTTTTTTTATTGTATTTTTAATTTTGGAATAATTAGTGTTAAGAAGCTTATAGCCTGTATGACGGACAATGCTATGTTCCTTTTGGAATACCTTTTTGTATATTCTCCGACAGATTTTGTATGTATGGGATAGTTAGGTATTGGCTACGTGATGACTTGATTTTTGAAAATTTTTCTTTATTATAATATTTGCAGATTTTGTTTTTAAAAATTTTATTTTCAAATGATAACCATGTGATATTGGGATACTTATTGCTTTTTTAATTGTTTTCTATCTAAATTCTGGATCCGTTAATGGCACGGTCCGCAATGCCTATTATTACGGATTTTTTTTTTGAAAAATGTGTTGGGAATGAAAATTAAGATATTTGCCTGACCAAGTGAGTTTTGTATACCAAATAGTTTTTATTGTAGTATTTGTAGTATTTTATACTAACACTAAAGACAGAGTTAAGGCAGAATGCACAAACATAATAAAAACTTTTAAAGCCAATTTTAATAACAAAAAAACCAACCAGAGAACAAAATTTACTATTTAAGAAATTGAATAAAACAAAACAGTTCTTAAAAAAGATATTCTTGAGTTAAAACCTGACAAAACAAACAAAACAGTTTTGATATGCAAAAATTACTACAACACAAAAATGTTCTACTTATTAAACGATCGTACTACGTACCAAGAAATGAAAAACGATCCAACCAATATTTTTCAAAAAAAGAACAATGAGCTTATCACTAAGTGGGAAAGCAACAAATTCATATCTCCTAATATGGCCAAAAATCTTGCAACTAAAAAGGCAATGCCCCCCCTTATTTACGGTTTAAATCCCCCTTTGAAAAGCTTTCTAAATTCCTTAAGGACATACTCAAAATCGTAATAAACAACAACGATCATTACATTACAACAAAGACTCATGGCATTTGAAAGAAAAAGTCAAAAATCTAAATATACCCGACAAGCAATACTCTAGAGGTAGTGTCACTATACACAAATATTCCTATAGATTTAGCTGCAAAAACAGTTAGTAAAAAGTGGGATGAAATCGGAAAATTTACAGACATTCCACTTAACGACTTTCTTGAGGCTACCAAATTAACATTAAATCCGTAATAATAGGCATTGCGGACCGTGCCATTAACGGATCCAGAATTTAGACAGAGAACAATTAAAAAAGCAAAAAGTATCCCCTATATCAAATGGTTATCCTTCTGAAACTGTAAATAAAATGTTTAAAAAGAGAATCTGCAAATATTACAATAAAGAGAAATTTAAAAAAATCAAGTCATCACCTAGCCAATACCTAACTATCCCATATATACAAAATCTGTCAGAGAATATACAAAAAGTATTCCAAAAACAACATATCACTGTTAGTCATAACGGCTATAATCTTCTTAACACTAATTATTCCAAAATTAAAGATAAAATAAAAAAAGGCAAGAAATCCAAAGTTGTATATGAAATTCCTTGTAATAATTGCCAAGGCAGCTACATCAGATAAACCAGCCAACTATTGAAAAACAGAATAACTGGACAAACAAATATGGCAAGATAAACACGGCCGCGCTAACAAAACACGCAACCGATACTGGTCTTTCTTTTGACTATACTAATACAAAAGTCTTAAAAACAGAAAACAACACAAGGAAAAGAGAGTTATATGAAACAATAAAAATAATAAAAAATCCAAAAAGCATTAACTACAAAACTAACACCAAAATTTGAGTATAATCTACAATGGCATCCTGATTCCATTCCCAAATCCATTAACAGACAATTTTACTAATTCATAGTTCAGTTAATTAAATCTATATTTTGCATTAAGGGGCCGTTTAGTTTAAAGAATAAGTTTATTTCCCAATATATTCTATTCGCTAAAAACGTACCACCAAAAATTCGCAAAAAAAAGAGAAAAATACATGTTTACAATAAGCTCGATATCCCATACTTGAAAACTGATTTGCAGTCTTCAATAATTTATTTTTTAAAAAAGTCGTGTGCTTGATTGTTTGTGCTAGTGTATCGATATGTCATATGTGACTGGCTTTTGTGGATATTATGTTTGAATTTTAACCAATAACTTTGACTAATGTAAGTAACTTAAACAGTTATTGTTCATGGGTTATTTTGCTTAGATAGGTACATAAAATCCTTGTTTTTAAAAACAACAAGTTGCATACAACAACGGCAATTCTCAGTTATAAAAATTCGTGTTTCTCGGTTACAGTGTAATTCTCCCTGATGAGGGCAAGCATTGCTACCGAAACGTCGGAAAAACAAAATTTTGCCTTTATTTAATCCAACGAAGACGGAATCCCAAAAATTCTTTGTTTCAACATTATAACCTACACCGTCCAAGAAATTCGTACAAATAGGATTTACATGAAAAAAAATATATATATATATATATACAATTAAACCACGAATTTAATTTTAAAAACGCAAAAATTTAAGATAGTGACACCAATTATAACAAATTAGTAATTAAAGAGATGATTGCCATCAAAAGGAAGAGCAATGCTGGAAACGACAAACAGGACACAAATAATTTATCTCAAACATATCATAACTTAATTCTTAGATAAACACCACCATAAAATTAAAACGTATGCTCGAAATTCTATCAATATTATTTCTAATCCAAAAGAATCCTTTTAGCATTCCAACTTAACACCAAAAAGCATTTCCAACAATTCCATCATCCAATGAATACCGTAATGAGTGGTAAATAACAATCACGCCAGTGAATGATTTTCAAGGTATGTACCAGTAGACAAATAACACTTACAGTAGCATGTGTTACAATTATTAGCCATAATCATATCAAAAATATTATGCATTCATTGTAGGCGGTTTCAATAGCAAACTTTTGAAAAGGCTTTAAAATAAAGGCGAAACATTAAGGAAAACCGAAAAAGTTTTAGTGTTTTAATACACATATTCACACCACAAACCTCAACCCAAGAAAAACAACGTTAGAATATAGCTAGTAAAAAACGATCAAAGTCGACAAATGTACGCAACACTAACGAAGCAATAACATCCTACTCAAATAATGCTGAATTACTTAATGTCAACTACTTTGTAATATTTTAAAGTTTGAGATAAACTTGAATGCCTATAATACAAGCAGGATAGCTGATGGCAATGCCTAGGTTTTCCTCAATTTTTCTTCTTTTATTTGATACCGTATCAATTTAAAGCGACTTTTTGTACATTATACACAGTATTTAGATACTTGAATAAAATTTTCGCGATGAATAAACAAATTTAAATTATTCGATTTTTGTCCGCTTTTGAAGCTCACATACTGAATGCCGCCCATTGCCTCATCGCCTTTGGTAATGTCTGCCGCAGCTGTAGGCTGTGGCATACGAAACGTCAGGAAGAAATTCCCTTAAAGCCCGGAAAGCACTTAAGGTTGTATTTTGACCGGCCATTAAAGCCTTCACAACCTTATAATCAAAGTTAATGGAATATTGTTCTTTTACCCCTTTACAGTATCGAATCCTCGAAACACGTTTTTAAAAAATGTATTGTCCTATTAAAAGTTAAACAAGTATAATTCAAGTTATCAAAAACTAAAAGACACAAAAAAATACGTCTAATTACTATAATATCTGTGTCAATTCTGCCGGTGGTCATCTCCTTTCGATCATGGGTTGCCGGGGTCGGATTGCTTAGTATGCAACTATCTAAACTATACAGGGCTGGACTCATTCATAACTATCCACTTCTTTTGACATTTCACAGCCAACTAGATGACGTTTTCAAATAAACAACATTTAGTGTGTTTTTTTCCTGACGAAGTTTTTGATACCAAAACTGGAGGTGTTTTGGCCAGCGAGATTTTTTTTGCCTGCTTATAAGCGACAAAACCATTTTTTATAAAGCAAAATTGTGCCTTTAGTTTTTTTAACCTGCTACCTTGGGAAAACCCATTATGTTACCTGGCAACACGGCAATCATCATTAAGTACAGCAAAATATAAGATTCGCTTTCGTATTAATCCGTAGTCTAGTTGTTCATACAAGTCTTACTGCTAAGGTAAGTTTTTATTAATTAAAGTTACACATGTTTTGAGTATAAGTTTAAACAAGAAAAAATATTAAAAACTCTATCATAATTTGCTTGAAACATATTTAATTAGGTCTCTCCACTTTTTCTGGCCTATCAGCCGCTGACTCCACGTTCCACGTTCAAGGCACGCTTTGTGCGAGCACATTCGTCTGAGATACCTACTAGCCAGGTTGCCAATGTTTCTTTTTTTCAGAGAGATTGAAGAGACACCTTATTTGCTCCATAACCAAATCGTTCACAATTGAATTACCTTAAATGTTTAAATTAGAATTTACACTACACTTACCTCAGCCCCTCGACGCGTTTCCCACGGTGGATTTAATCAGACGAAGACTATGTACCACTCCGGTTGCCAAAGATTAGATATAAGCCCCAAAACCGCATCACTCAACTTACAAAACACTGCGGGCTAAATTAATTTCGCCGCTCTTGTCTGTAACATTAATAACGAAATTACGTAGCCTAACTTGTTCACTTTTAAATTTTTTTTCAACAAAACCTCTCTTAGCTTCCAGCTACTTCGTTGAAGCATGGCTCTTCCTCATAGGGCTATCAATTTTGGAGCGGGGCCTGGAAAAATTCCTGAAGAGGTAGTTAGGAAAGTACTTGTTTAGATAAACAGTTTTTAAATTTAAATCTTAGGTGCTTGAGGAAGCTAAAGAGGAGTTTCTCTCGTACCAAAACCTGGACTTCAGTGTTACAGAGCTGAGCCATCGTTCTGAAGCCTATGCCCAAATTAACGAAGGAGCTCAGAACATTCTAAGAGAATTGCTGTTGAGTATTATCCATACTCATTAACTTTTATTTTCTATGGACTTATTTTCTATTTTTGCTTATAGTGATATCCCACCAAATTATAAAATAATTTTCCTGCACGGCGGTGGTCAAGGACTTTTTTCCGCTATACCTTTGAACATGATGGGCCTCAATGGTTCAGCGGACTATGCAGTAGCAGGTTAGTTATGTTTTTCCATATAGTGATTCCTTCTGATAGAAATTTATTGGTGCACAGGCATTTGGTCTAATGTAGCTGCAAACGAGGCTAAGAAATATGGACAAGTAAACTTGGTATTTGACCAACCTGACCCTGCTTATGATATTCCTGATCAAAAGGACTGGAAGTTATCCCCTAACTCTTCTTATTTTTACTATTGTGACAACGAAACTATTCAAGGTAAATTTGTCAGGTTTGCTTTTTAAGCCATCATTACTAAGTGAAAACTTCCTGCAGGTATTGAGTATCCTTTTGTGCCAGACACCAAAGGGGTACCGCTTGTGGCCGACATGTCTTCCAATATTATGACAAGGAAAGTGGACGTTTCAAAAGTATGTCTAATCAATGATAAAAAATTTTGTCTCAATAATATTTAACCTACAGGGAAATATTTTACAGTTCTTTTCATAGTAGAAATGAAAAGAAACTTGAAGAGTTAATTTTATGTATATTCTCTTTAACAATTATCTAGCAATGTATTAAAATACAATCTAATGTGTTTTCCGAGCTTTGAAGCCATGGTCCAATGAAATTTCTTCCTGACGTTTTGTCTACATCTGCTGCATACATTATCAAAGGCGATGGGACAATGGGCGAAGTGATCTCCCGTGCTTTCCGACGTTGACTGGTTCGACTGTGGTGATCTCCGTGGTATTTATTCCCCTCCACTGCCCCGCCGTCGCGCTGCAGTGGAGGAGCTGGGGTGGGAGTAGTGGCGCGGGGTTTCGACGCACTTGAACAACGTCGTAGAACTCTTTTCCAGTCGGAATTTAAAAACGTAATTTCCGCTCTCCTGTTGAAATTGTTGTCGTGTTTAAAGATCTCAATGGCCTCTCTCGTTAGTCTGGGATAGAAACGCTGAGATTGTACAGAAACGACCTCGTTGAAAAAGATGTCTTGACCTCCGGAGAGACTAAGGAGAGAGGCTATTGAGTTTTTAAACACGACAATAATTCCAACAAGAATTGTTGCCATGTGGTGAATATGATTATGATTTAATAAATTCCACGGAGCTCACCACAGTCGAATCAGTAAACGTCGGGAAGCACGGGAGATAACTTCGCCCATTGCCTCATCGCCTTAGTAGACGTAGACGAAAGGTCAGGAAGAAATTTCATTGGACCACGGCTTCAAAGCCCGGAAAACGCTTTAGATTGTATTTTGACCGGGCGCGAAATTTTTCGCAGTCTCATAAGTTTTAAAAATTATCAAATAATATTAAGCGGCTGGATGAAATAATTTGTATCGTCCTAAGAGAAAAATCTAAAGTAAATTTCTTTTTTTTGACTTATTGAGCTTGAATATACAGGGTGGATCGTTTTAAAGGTGATGTCTTATTACTGATGTGGAAATGAACAGACATCGGTACCTGAGATCTCAATTTTTATATATATAAAGCATCTTTATTTCCAAAGAAGTAGGCAATTATTTGAAAAACTCGGAATGAATACAACAAATCTTATTAAGCACAAAATACTCAATAAATGTACTTATGCCAACTCTTAAAATCACTACTATTTTCAACTAATGGAACCCTAATTTTTAACTGATGGAAATTTCATAATTTCGTCGTAGTCGTCAATAAATTAGGGCTCCTTTTATACACGAACCACCAAAATTTTTTGATTGAGACAATACTTTCTTTGTTTTTTCTTTTTATTGTATGCTTATATTCAGCTTGTCAGAGTTAGCGATTTACCAAAATTTGGAATTTTTGTTTTCAACCATTAAGAATAAATTGGGTCTACTAGAACCAAAACCCCTTAAATCCATTTTTGGTCAAAAAATAAGATAACCGCATTTTTATTTGCATATACTTGAGTTAATTTAAAAATAAATTAGTTAAACTAGGCATACAAGTTGATCACCTCAACGTTAAAAAAATGTTACAATATAAAACAAAATTATGGTTTTTGTTAGAAATTATTTAGCCTCATTATTATATATCTCTCTATCTCTCTATCATTATATATATATATATATATATATATATATATATATATATATATATCCATCCTATGTAAACCCTTTTTCCGTATTCGAATCATAAAACTGCTTTGTTCCAGTTTGGTGCTATTATAGCTGCTGTACAGAAGAATTTAGGTACTGCAGGTTTAGGGATTGCTATCATCAGAGAAGACCTTTTAGGAAAACATTTAACCGTTTGCCCTTCCATCCTCAACTTTAAATTGGTCTCTGACTATGACTCAATATTGAATACACCACCAATATTCTCGTTAGTATCATTTGTACTAAAAGGGTGCTCAAAACAAACACAACAAACTTATTTTTTAATTTTTAGGATTTAATATATCTGGAAGAGTTCAGGTTATCTCAGGTTAGAGATGGTCTATATTTTGTCAGTTCTCACCTTAGATATATTCTTATAACGGCATTTTGTATTATATGTATTCAAACAACTGAACCTACATCTCTATCTTACTCTATATCTCTATCTTACTCTACTCTCTACATCTCACCAAGGCTGCTCTGTTTGCCAAAGATCCACAAACCCATCGTGAGCACCATAGGAAGCTCGACTTACAAAATTTCGAAACACCTCACACGTTACAACTGCTGTAACCTAAAATAGGAAATACTAACAGCTTTGTAAAAAACCACCCATTTCGTCAAGAAACTGCATTCTTTGACTCTTTCTTCAGGAGAAATTCTCGTTAGCTTCGATGTTGTTTCGGTCTTCACGATGGTACCCATTAAGAAAGCCATGGAACATACTAACCAGGAATTTCCACAAGATATTGGCACGTTGTTCCAATACTGCCTAATCGCTACATATTTTTAATGGAAGGAAGATTTCTACGAATAAACTGATGGGGTAGCTATGGGCGGCCCCTTAGTCCAGTAATAGCCAACTATTTTATTGAAATGTTCGAGGCCAAAGCGTTGGCAACGGCAATTAAGAGGCCAAAGTGCTGGTTCCGGTACGTGGATAACACCTTTGTTATTTGGAGCCATTCCTCTTACACCTCAACTCTATCAACCCAAAAATTCAATTCACTATGGAGATAGAAAAGGAAGGACGCCTGCCCTTTTTTGGATGTTTTGCGCGCACCGTTTATAGAAAATCAACACACACACTGACCGATACCTCAATAACGGATCAAATCATCATCCCAGACAGAAAAGGGGAGTCGTAAGGACTCTGTCTGTGAGAGCCAAGAGAATTTATGAGACTGCTGAATTGAAAAAGGAAATAAAGCATCTGGGAAAAGTCTTTGGTTGGAATGAATACAGCAAGCACGAGTTGGATAAGGCTGTCTGTCCAAGGAATGCGGGAGAAGATGAAGAAAAGCGCGAGTGGACTAGTCTACCATACATCCACAAAGTAACGGACAGGATCGGCAGGCTTCTGGAAAATCACAATGCTAAAACTGTCTTTAAACCCACTCGTACAATACAAGAGAGCTTGAGATCGGCCAAAGACCACAGCGATCCCTTATCGGCATCCGAAGTTCACCGAGTTCCATGCAGCTGCGGCCTGGTATACATGGCACCACAAAAACGCAGTGTCAACACGAGGATTACGGAACACAAGAGGAGTTGCGGGCTGGGACAAACACATAAGTCAGCAGTAGCAGAGCACGCACTCTTCGAAGGTCACATTTTTTTAACGAGGTGAATATCTTATATCAATCGCAACGTTTCTATACGAGACTAACGAGAGGGGCGATTGAGATCTTTAAACACGACAACAATTTCAACAAAAAGAAGGAAATTACGTTTCTAAATCCAGACTGGAAGCGTGTTCTACGACATACTTCAAGTGCGCCTAAACCCCGCGGTACCACTACCACCACCCCAGTCCCTCCAGTGCAGCGCGACGGCGCCGGCGGGGGAATAAGTACCACAGAGCTCTCCATAGTCAACGTCGGGAAACACGGGAGATCACTCCGCCCATTGCCTCATCGCTTTTCATAACATCTGCCGCAGCTGTAGACGAAACGTCAGGAAGAAATTTTATTGCACGACGGCTTCAAAGGCCGGAAAACACTTTAGATTGTATTTTTTCACAGTCTTATATAGGAGTAATTTTTGAAAAACCTCCGTAATTTTTTTTTTCAAGAAATTCAAGTGAAAATTCCAGAGATTTCCTTTCAAAATATGAGCTCAAAATGCCCCCATAATAATACATATTTAGAGTTAGAAATGACACAATATAGATCACCCAAATTTATTTTCTTTTCAGGGATTCATTTTTGTCCTGTATAATATAAAAATCAATTTAAATCTAAAAAAAAATCAATTTTTACCCATAAGTGCAAAGGATTGGTGCTTTCAGAACCTTTTTTAAATATCGAAATCAGTTCACCTATTCCAGATATACTAAAGCATAAAATTTACTAAAAATAAAAGTTTTTCCTGTGTGTTTTGTCCAAAATTCATTTCATCTATTACCACTAGTATTTGCTCTTTGTTTTAGAGTGTATCTCTTTGGAAAAGTTCTAGAATGGGTAAAACGTCATGGAGGTGTCGCCTCCATGGAAGAACAGTCTAAAAGAAAAAGCCAGCTGCTGTACGACACTATTGATAATTCAAATGGTTATTACCAAAACAATGTTCCAGCACAGTATAGAAGCAGAATTAACATTCCTTTTCGAATCAAAAATGGCGATGAGCAACTGGAAGCGGAGTTCTTGAAACTGGCTGAAGAGAAAAAAATGTATCAACTCAAGGGTCACAAGCTGGTTGGAGGCATCAGAGTGTCCATCTACAACGCGACGTCTTACGAAGATGTCACCGTGCTAGTGGATTTCATGAGGGAATTTCAAAAAGATCACTCCTAGTGCCTGCATACAGATGACTTGAATTCCCATTGGGGGGGGGGGGGAAGAATTTGTTTAGACCGTGTGTTGTTATAATATTGAATCGTTTTTCAAGTTTGTTACTTTGTTCTTTACAAGTATGTTTCCCTTTTTTAAACAGAACATGTCTATATTGTGGTTTTATACCGGGACGTTATTATTTAATATATACCAGAAATTCACAGCCAATATTGTTGTTTTTTGCTTTCAAACTGTACTTCTGCAAATAAAAGCAAATAGTACATGTTTAGTCGAATCTCCCCTCTTAAACTCTACATGATGAAGGCGATAGAAAAATTTCAATACCAGCAGAAAAATGATACTTTAGGTCAAATGGTTCGAAATCGCGATAGAGAACGAAAAGAAATATTTAAAAATAAATCACCAAAAAATTACAAAAATTATTCAAAGTGTCCACCTCCAACTTGGATGCAAGAATCCAATCTTCTCCTCATTGACTGGCGAGCTCTCTCAAAAACACCAGGGTCGGTTCTGCTAGAGTTGCACACAGTAATGATTCGATTTCTTAAGTCTTCTAAATTTTCCACTGAAGTAGGTGGCGTACATCAAGGACTTCAAATGGCTTCACACTAAAAAATCCAGGAGGTTTAAGTCCGAAGATCACGCAGGCCATAAGTGAGAGCAATACAACGATTTCCGTATGCTTCTGTTAAGAAGTTCCGAGCAACATGACTAAAATGGGCTGGTGCGCCATCTTGTATAAACCACATTGCATCCCTTACTGTCAATGGTACGTCCTCCAAAAATAAAGTGAACGTGTGTTCCAAAAAGTCTCGATACATCTCACCGGTAAGTCTCGCTGGTTAAAATACGGATCCGATTAGGCAGTCACCCACAATCCCAATCCAAACGTTCAACAAGAGCTGATGTTAAAAACGATCTTCAAATATTTCATGTGGACTTTCCTCACACCAATGGTTATTATGGAAATTTGTTACAGCTTTTCTTGAAAAACTCGCTTCATCGGTGAACAAAATCACCATCAGTAGTTGAGGGTTTTGTACCATTTTGCGCAAAAGCCATTGACAGAATGCAACACGTGGAGGAGAATCAGCAGGAAGAAGTGCTTGAACGCGTTGTATGTAGAATGGTTACAACAACTTGTGTTTAAGAATGTTCCAAACAGTCCCATTACTTAAGCTTACATCTAAAGCATCGGCAATTTTTCGAGTAGATGTACCTGGATCTTCTTCGATTATGTTCAGCACATCCAGCAGATTATGTCCAGCAGTCCAGTGCTAGCGTTCTTACTGCTCTTGGTCGTCCGGTTTCTCCATTTCATCTCAATGTGCCTGTTTCATGAAAGCGTCGATGAACGCATTCAAAAGTTTTTCTTTCAGGAATAATGCGATTAGGAAATCTTTCTGCATACAACCGCCTAGCTTCTAATGCATTGTCATCAGCAAGTTCATAAATGAAATGCATGTCGGTCATCTCGTATAGATTCCTGATACTTTGACAAATGAAACAATTCTGACGGATACAAAATTATTAATCACAAGACGCATTGAAATAACACTGACATTCCTGATGTTTCAAAACAGTAAATGAGACAGGTGATTTTTACTAAAATTGTTTGTAAATAATCTTGGAATGTTTTTAAAAAATGTACATGCCTTAAAATGGTTTTTATTTTTTACCTCAAAAGTATGCGTCGTACGATAAAATTCCAAGAGACATTTTTTCTTCGCAATTCAACAAGGAAAACAATTTTTTATTTACAAAAAAAAACAGCAAAGTCCTATTTTTTCCATTAAAAGTAACAAGTGACGTGCCAATACGCGAGCCGCTGCTGAGATAAAAAAATCGTTGTCTATTGCAAAGTATGCGTCTCCCCCTGCGGTATCTGTTGATACCCCAAAAATTTCATTACATCTCAAGCCATTTTAGAAATATCAAATTTTTACTGTTTTGTTTAATTAAATTTCAACATCCTGTACATCGGTGGCGAAGCGTTTGCGGACCTACGTTTATAGGAACTTTTTTTCATAAAATGGCCTGGGCAATTACCCCCTTCAATATTGCTGTGTTTTTGTTAAACACCCTGTATAAATAAACGAGTTTACGTCAAACTCCGACTTTAAATGAAGGATTGTCTCCTACACAATAGTTGGTTCTATGACATTTCCGAGCAAATCATGGTGTACATACATTTTGTTAAATTTCCAAAAAGGTAAAAAGGGCCTATACTCTATTCACGTATTTTTGACATTTTGTTATGTTTGAATTTTTTTTTTGTCCTACCAGTTCATTATTGTATTTTTATTCCTTACTTACCAAATATGTACACATGAACTTTATGCGCGCGCGGGTACAAAATAGATACTTTTTAAAATTATTAAATAATAGTTTATTGTTGAAAAATTTTAACATGTACTAGTGGGACGTAAAATATTGTATACATCACGGGCACAAGAATATGTTTATACTTCCGGGAGACTTAGGATTCCTCTTGCCATTTCTAAGCTCGTCGCCCCCAGGACATAAAATCTACTTTATGTCCTTGACAAATAAATAGTCATTATGCCTATTGCTTTTCAGGACATGCTGAACAAAGGCAATTTTTGTGCTCTCAAGCTCAACATTTGAGGGTGTTGTGTCTGTACCTCATAAAAAATCGTGACTTTTCTGTACACGTCCAGTAACGACAATTGTGGCAGGGAAAGTCGAAAAACACACATTAACTATAAAATTACTATAATTCATCACCCGTCAGAGATCTTGTATTACTAGACACACCTAAGGCCATATGGCACAGAACAACTTGCTGCCAAAATGTTTATCATTCTTTTCAGAGAAAATATTTTAAAAATGAAACAGTTTAAAAATATTTGATATTATAGGGTGCTCCAAAAAAAGATGCATATCAAACATACTCTTATGGTACACCCTGCATTTTAGATCATTTTTTAACTCTATAGGTAAAATAGAATGTGGATTGGTCGAGGAGGTCCGCAAAGCTGGCCAGCAAGATCACCTGATCTAACACCTCCCGACTTTTTTGTGTGGTGTTACATTCAAAGCATAGTGTACTATGTTCCACCCACAACCCCAGACAATATGAAACAGAGAATCCGCTCAGCCTTTGCAACTGTAACACTACAGATGCTATATAATGTTGGACATTCGTTTAAAAAAAGAGTCTAGTTGTGTATTGAAAATGATGGTCACCAGTTTGAACATTTACTTTAGCTTTTGTTCTGGTACGCATCCTGTTTGTGTATTTGTGTTCTTCTTATTAATATAGTTTATGGTTTATTTTGATGTCCTCATATTATAATTATTAAGTAAAATTACTAAGAAATTATTAGAGATAGGTATAGGAAACCTTAATATGGATCAATTAATGAAATGTTGTTTCGTATTCTATTATTACATACAGGGTGTGCTATTTAAAATAATTAAGTAATCTGACCTTAAATATGGCCACTATTTTTGACAGTTAATGACCACCTCACCTTGTATTTTTTTAAATAATAAAGGTGTTTCATTTTAAATTATTGGACCCTTAGTGTTAATTAAAACGAATTTCGTAAAGAAAGCCTATGTGTTTAAGATATAAAAACAATTAAAAATCTATCTTACAATATCAGAAATATTCAAATACTTCAAAACCCATTATTAGTAGGTATAGGAAACATAGCAAAAAGTTGCATTTATTTTACCTCTAGGAATAAAAAAAACGATTCAAATACCATAAGAAAAAACATATGTTAGATATGTATTTTTTTAGCACCCTGTACTTATAATATCAGATATTTTTAAATTGTTCTTTTAATCCCCATGTACATGTTGTTTTAATCCTCAATAAACATATATATCCCTGTAAAAAATCACGGAAAAATATTTAGGCGATTTCCGTTAAGAGACCGTGTCGTATATGGTGGGCCACTCTGTATACTATTTATAGAGCCCCATCTTCACAGAGCACTGCCTTAAAACTGATTTTTGAACTCACGTCATAGATAAAAACATTTTATTTTCACGTCAGAAATGGCCTCATATAATAAACTGCTAACGGAAAAGATCGATACAGCAAAATTTTTTGTCATTTTGGGGGGTCTGTATCTCGGAAATGCCTTAGCCGAAATTTAAAGCCTAAAGAGATTTTCAAAGGTCGTTTCTTTTAGAATCACGTCCTGAGATTGATCTTAAATAACTTATTTTCTAAAAGATATACAGGGTAAAGAGAAAAAGCACTGCAAAATGGTTGCATTTTAACCCACTGCATTTGGTAGGTAGCGGAATGTCAGAACATTTATTGTTATGACATTTAATGGCCTTAGTTGGTATCTCGGGACATGTTCGGCAGTTTTCGGTTTTTCGTCCTACAAAATAAATTACAGGGGTTTTTCAAAAAATTTACGCTCTTTTGTAGGTCACCCTGTATTGCGCGAATGCCGCAGCCGATTTTAATAAGATAAATAATCTCTAAAAGATAGCTGATTGTAAAATCAGCGACGTAGACTCATAGTTAATAATAGTATATTATTAATCAAGCTTTTTATGAAAGCCATTATTTCCTTAGGGGGACGTTTGCGTCACGAGCCGCAGGCGAGGGGCGCAAGTCTCCCCTGGGAATAATGGCCATAAAAAGCGAGTATAATACTATACTTTGTCCACGGCCATTGTCTAATAATAACTACAAATTATAAAATCTATTGGCGATTAAAATTACCGATGGGGGCGCTGCGAATGTAAAAAAATACGGCGACTTAGGAGGTAATCGAAAAGTGACGTTTGTTAAATTTTAAGAAGTTTTGTGGTTGAAACGACTTTTTTTCTTCTACTTTCAAGGTATACTTATTGTTTGAACACCGTTTTTGAGAAATTATTGTTTAAACTAGGTACTAATGATATGTTTATAGTTCAACAGTGGTTTCTGTGAATATTTGGAAGTGTTTTTTTGTGAAACATTTTGTGGGCATAATTTCCTGTGAAGCAAAAATTGCTTGAAAAAGTAGTTTCCATGCAAAGTGTACCTTTTTTCGATTCTATTCCATAATTGTGATTTTTTTGAATTCAGTTATGGCTGAACCTGAAGCATACCTAAAACTATCTACAGTCTTCCAGTACTTAGAAGCCAGGCTGTAACCAGCAGATGTGTTGTGGAAGGAGAAAACTTCTTAAATTTCAAACGCTTAATTTTGTGTGGCCATTATGGAAATCTACCAACACTGGAAGGTGGAGTGATAAAGATCGTAGCATTGTGCCTTCAGACAAGTGCTCTGCTGAATGGCAAACCCTATGAGGTGTCTGGAGCCATGATGATCCATGCATCAGGTTACAAAATTTTTAACTTTAAATGCAGCTGTAAAGTAGATACATCTGGAAACTATTTAAGTAGGTACATAGTAAAAAACTATAGTAAAGTGGATGTGTTGTCACCAAAGTGTGTTTAAAATTTAAATGCAATAATATAGATAAAAGGTTTATTTTGAAACCTGGGATAATAACAACTTGAGTTCTTATTTTGTCAAGCAATATTGAAGTTGAGAGGTAAACCATTGCTTTAAATTTTGTACTCCATAATGCCACAGTGTTTACCCCCTCGGTCCTCGGTTGAAGCATGGGCTTTCATGTTCGGCCTGAAGGTTTTGCTCCAAGAGAATTAGGTAGCACCTGTCCTTGTTTACCTATTACATCACTACCTAAGTATGAACAATTTCTTATTACCAATACAAAATTAAATATAAATCCTTTGAAAATAAAATGCCTAGTACCTTCCTTATTTCTTTGGAAAAAAAATTTCAAGTGTAAGTAAGTAACTTTGTGCAAGGTAGATTGTTTTACTTGCCAGTTTATTAACCAATAATTTTTATAAATGTTATAAAAATGAAGTCATTAAAGTTTGAACTGGTTGTCTAGGAATAATGTATTTTGTGACACTTTTTATAGGTATTTTTTAGACTAAAACTTGTCATCTTGTAATGCTGGAGACATTAAATTTACTACAACTGCACATATTACAGTAATAATTTCATCAATATTGCTAATTAAATTCCTAGGTATATAAAGGACTTTTTAATATATCAAATATTTTTATTCTCTAATTAATTTTCTCAATATGTGCTCTTGCTTTTGACAGTAGTTTTGGGTCAAAATACTAACAATTTTGAAAACCAAATGCATCGACCTTTAGGTCCAACTGTGTTGCATTTACTTCGCCTACCTTCAATCTTTCTCGATAGATATTCCAATGTTGAGTGACTTTGCAAATTGTAATTTCTGAAGATAATCATCTAGACCTTTACCTTGTTACTTGTAGTATCACAGTAGGGATTGCTAAAAGGTTGAGGTGGGTGGGACTTCAGAGTTAAAGGGGGCCTCTACCAACAGCTAGATCTTGTAGAGTTTTCTTGAGGGGTTTAAATTTGTAGTTCATCCTTCTTTGCTTGGGACAGATTGGAGAAAAAATTATGACAAGCTTTTTTTTATTTTATATCAATCAATCATATCTATGTTAATGCAACAATTAACCTAACTATATACACAAAGAGGAATAGAACCATCTTTGCGAAAGCTGTTTCGAAACAATCACCACTAGTCACTTGGACACTTTTATCCAAAAACTTAGACTGTCATGCTTCTTGGTGCACTGATGTCTTCATATCCACCAAAGCATTTACTACCAGTTGTTCCTTATGTGTTAGATCACGCAATCGTAACAACTTTTCTTCACTAGGTTCAGAATTTAAAGTTATAGGTTCTTTATGACAACCGTCACAAACACTACTAAAGTCTGGGATAGAGAAATCATTGTCTGACAAACTTTCCCTGGAGGAAGATTTCTTGATGGTCCCGCAAAAGCTTTTAACTTAGGTCTCAACAAGTTTGATGCTAGTTTTCCTGAAAAATTATTACCCAAAAATGTTAAACACAAAACACTTAATTGAAAAATATGTCTAAATACCTCTATTGTAATCATGTTGCTTAAAGTGCAATGAACAAACTCTCAAATGTTTGTTAACTGGTTTTGTTATTGATAGGACTTTGATCCAGGATTTTCTCCTGTCCACAAACTCATCCACGCCAAACTCTTCTTTGGAAATACTTCTGTTGGTGTTTTTGGGGCAATTGCAATTGAATTCGCAGCAATCTGTATTATGGATAGTTTTCTTCTGCTTTTTTCTTGTACTGAACATTTTTATAAATCACCTGACAATTTGGACCACAAAACTAATCATTAAACACCGTGATACATGAAGTAAAAAAAACTATACAAAATGTAGACAATTTCGGAAAATGCAGGGAAATTTAAAAATAAATCAAACTTTGTTGATGCAACTAAGAATATCAGGATACAACTCCCGAAGCAAGGACGAAAATAGGTATAAATAAAAATAAACATAAACAGAAAAGTAAAAATGATTACTTCCTAACTAGTTTTACATTTTTGCCCCCAGGTGGCGTCTAGATTTTTTTAATCGCCAATAGGTAGTGTAAATAAAATTATTGAAATGTCAAAGTGAAACTCGCGTTTGACGGCAAAACCGGTGCCACCCAGTGCATTTTTTATGCTGCGGCGTTTGATATTGCGTTGTTGCCTACTCCTACTGGTTGCCAAGGCAACATATATAACTTAAATGGCGAGCGGGAATAATATCATTATTCCCGCTGTTTCAACTCATATGTCCCTATGACGCTATATGAGCCCTATTTGACTTTTGTCAACAAGCTGAATATCAGTATATTATGAAGTGATCGTATACAAAACAATTTTATTCCATTTTGTACATGGATGGCAAAAAATCTAATAAAAAACTGATTAAAATTTTGTTTACTACGATGTCATGACGGGAGCCTTAACTTTAAGACTCTTTTTGTGATGACATTTAAGAGCTAAGGTCGATATCTCGGGACGGTTTTTTTGTTTTTTTTTTGCCTACTAAATCAGATACAGTGCGTTTACAGAAAGTTTGAACTTTCTTGTAAGTTACAATACAAGGTATCCTGAAATTAACTGGGAAATTCCTAGTCAAAAATAGGGCACAATGTTCATACAAACAAAACCCGCAAACGCTTCGTCTCCGAGATATAGGGTGTTGAATTTTTTTTTTATTTTTTCTTTATATCTCTTAGAGTTTTTGAGATATCAATTCAAATGCGTTTTAACAATCCAAGCCTTCCCATAAGAAACACATTGCCCAATGCATTTTAAACGGGACGACGTTGATTACGTCATAAGAAATATTGCTCCCATAGACAGGGTGATAAAAATAATCGTGGCAAAGTCATGCGATAAAAAAAACTGTTATTTCTCTGAGACGAATAAAGTTAGGAATTCAAAATTTGGTATGTTGGTTCCTTAGAAAATAAGCTACAACTTGCGATGGATGGAACCTTTTTTGGTACCAGTTCCATAGACACCTTTGAAGAAATTTTTCAGAAAAGTTCTCAGGCTTTTACATGGGTGTTTAATATAATTTAATGTAAACCTTCTACACACGTCCCGTACCTGTTTTGGAAAACCAATAATTACATTTCGTTACAATTAAGTTGTTCAAAATAATCAGTTTGGTGGACTACCCCTTTTTTCTTAAAAAATATGCATTGACATGCTTTAACGCGCACCACTGGTAGAGATAAAAATTTTGTTATTATATAAAACATACACATTCTATTGCGGTCAAGAACTGCCAAATTTTATTGACATATCTCTGGCGGTTTTGCAGAAATCAACAAACTTCCATTTTTTAAATAAAACTTTAACACGCTGTATCTTTCAAACGAAAAATTGTAAATAAAAAATTGTAGACAACACGTTTATATGACAGACTCCACATAAAATTGACCAGAGAACTTTTAAGTTTTATTTTCAATCACCTGTCATGACTCATTCTGTATTGACACCTTTCCCATTTGATTTCCTGCCATTCCTGAACAACATCTAACGGAAACGATTTAGTAACCATCAATCTGCAACGATGATTTTAAAATAAAAATCAATGAACTTTTAAAGTAAATTTAATTCGATAGCCTAGGTATTTCTGCAATATAATATAAGCTACATGAAAGTGCAAACTTCCTGTAAACGCCCTGTAACTGATTTAGTAAGCAAAAAACCAAAAAACAGCAAAAAGCGTCCCGAGATATCGACCATAGCTCTCAAATGTCATTACAAAAAGAGTGTTAAAGTTAAGGCTCTCGTCATGACATCGTAGTAAACAAAATTTTAATCAGTTTTTTATTAGATTGTTTGCCATCCTTGTACAAAATGGAATAATAGTAGATTATGTCACTAGGAGTAAAAGTTAAGTCTTTTCGTGCTGAGCCCAGAGATTGACGGCCGAAGCGAAGCTGAGGCCTGCAACTGGGCGAAGCACAAAAAGACCTTTTACTCCGAGTAACATATACTTTTTTTTTCAAGCATGCAAGAAATAAGAAATCTATTTAAAAGTGGTTCAGTTTTGCAATTTCCTCTCATCCTCTTTAAGCGGGTCTAGGTACTTACCCAATTGTGAATATTATAAGTAAAATACTAAGAATATGTTAGAATGGTGGTTTTCAATATTCAATGGTTTTAATGTATTAAATAATAACCAATGATTATGGTAAACTAAGAATTTGTAGCATTATTTTCAATACTAAATTAATAAATGTCACATTGACAGATAAATATGATGACGCGCATTTAACCGACATTTAACAGAATTCCAGAACCTATGCGATTTCGACTAATAACGGTTTCGGATGGTGACTGGTCGGTCTTGAGTGCTCTGAGAGTATTTCTGTCCTTTGTTTTTTCAACAAGAATGCAAAGATGGTAATACACTCAGATCGGTATATCTGGTGTCATCTATTATTAAAATAATTTTGGTGAATGAAAATCGTTTATATATGCGCCACCATGACACTAGCGGTGACTTTTGACTTTTACTGCCTAGGACTTTTTTGCTACTTTTTTGGTCTCAGGATTTGAAAGCCCACTTTAGGTGTGCGTATGGAGAAAACAAATGACGTACTTTTAGTCCGCTTGAAAAAAAAACTGTTTTATTAACTATGAGACTACGTCGCTGATTTTACAACCAGTTATCTTTTAGAGATCATTTATCTTATTAAAATCGGCTGCGGCATTCTCGCGATACGGGGTGACTTACATAAGAGCGTCAACTTTTTGAGAAACCCCTGTAATTTATTTTGTAGACCAAAAAAACGAAAACTGCTGAACATTACCTGAGATACCAACTAACGCCATTAAATGTCATAACAATGAATGTTCTGAAATTACGCTATCTACCAAATGCCGTGGGTTGAAATGCTACCATTTTGCAGTGCTTTTTTCTTTACCCTGTATATCCTTTAGAGAATAACTTATTTAAGAGCAATCTCCCGTCGTGATTCTAGAAAAAAACGACCTTTCAAAATCTCTTTAGGCTTGAAATCTTGGTTAAGGCATTTCCGAGATACACACCACCAAAAATGACAAAAAAAAATGCTGTATCGATTTTTTTTGTTAGCAGTTTATATGAACGTTATTTACAGATAGTATGAATATAGAGGGTGTCCCAAATTTTCATAACCAGTCATTGTTTAAACAAAAAGTTGGATTTAGAGCACGAAGCTAAATACGAAATTTTTAGGATACGGTTTACAGCACAAAAAAGTGTGGTAGATTTAATTTATATATTTTAAACCACATAAATATTTTTACATAGGTATTTCCAATTTGTGGTTGGTTCCAAACAATTTTTTAAAGCATTCTTATTAAACAGCGTCAAAACTCGAAATTTTCCATTTTGAGGGGTTGTATGTCCAAAATTGATTAGGATAGAACATCTAAGTTTTTGAAGGTCTGACTGATTACAAATACTCATAATACATTCGTAAAAACATTTTTTTTCTAATCTAAAATGATTACCGTTGAACCTTCAAAAACGAAGATACAAAAGGTCCAGCTGTTCCGCTCTGTCTTAAATGGTTTTGGACATGTAATCCCTCAAAGATTAAAAAAGTTTTGATTTTGATGTCAAAGTTTTGACGCTGTTAAATAGGACAATAAATAAAGATAGGTAAACGCAATGCGCTAGAAAAATTTTAGAACCAACCACAGAACCAATATATGTAAAAATATATATCTGCTACTCTATTTCAAGCCGTATTGTATAAACCGTATCCTACAACTTTCGTATTCAACTTTTTGCTCTAAATCAAACAATTCTTTTAACGGTTTGTTAGACAAATTTTGAACACCTTGCGTATGTAGCATAGTTTGTAAAGTTATCTTTGATCGATGCCACCAGACTTTTCTGTTTTTACTAATTTATTGCATGCTTACAAACGACCGAACGAAGACAAAATAGCTAGGTGACAATACCATTGGGCATGGATCAACAGTACATATTACCCATTTACTTTTTTTTGTCATCTAGTTCCCTTTGAAACCCTTATTTTTTATACCCATCGCCTTTTAGCACATGTTGAGAAGATACGATAAAAATATCAAAGTCAATTTTCCAACGCCTTCGTGACGACAATAATAAGTGAATGGCTTATACAAACTTTATGATAGGTAGTATACCTATTTCTTCCCCCCCCCCCCCCCCCGCCCCATTAAAATTAAATAATTTTTAGCATTCGAATACTTTTGTCGCATTTTTAGCATTCGAATACTTTTGTCGCATTTGAATAGGAATTTTGCATTCGAATATTTTTTTTTCTTTGGAATAACTTTCGTGCATTCGAATACTCTTTTCATAATCGAATGTATTCGAAGTTAAAGCATAATCGAAAACCGCTATATGTTATATTCGAATTCACCCATCACTAATACAGATGGCTTGCCGGGGCCAAATTAATAAAAGTGTAAGCAATTCTTTCTTGTTACCCCTTATATCCAATTACATTATCCCACATTAAAGCAGCAATTTATTAGCACCAACCACGTTTCATGTTTTCTGTATTGAACAATTAATATTTCTCGAGTCGGTACAGCGAAATGAACATGTTCGTCTGCCATCGGATTGGCTTATCTTGTGGGGTACCTAACTATGAGCAGTGGCGTATGTGCGACTCTATTAGACAATTTTTTGTTTTCTTTATTTATTAAACATCTTTACTCAATATACACAGTTTTAAGAATATCGTTGGCTTCTGACATAAAAAATAAATCAGATTTTTTTTATTTTTTAAAGAAACTAATCTTAAATGCGTTGCGCCTATGGAGGTACTTTTCATTAGTCGCGTCGCTCTCTGAATGATTAATTAATTAATCTCTTCGGAATGACCATCAGTCACTGCGCCCTTAATTTACATCGTTAGCTTATCTCGCTGTTTTCTTGATTGTCTCCTCTCGCTCGTAGAGCGGAGGAGTGTTGAAGAACATTACCGAAAGTCTAAATCACCGTTTCCTGCAACGATCGCGCCTCTTACTTTTAGTTTTATTGCACTTGCATTGTTCGGAATTGATTAATTTTGATAAGAAG
The DNA here is from genome assembly GCA_951812265.1 of Taphrorychus bicolor. Taxonomy (NCBI): domain Eukaryota; kingdom Metazoa; phylum Arthropoda; class Insecta; order Coleoptera; family Curculionidae; genus Taphrorychus; species Taphrorychus bicolor. The sequence continues at coordinate 10,803,181 of OX638297.1, forward strand.
TGCTTTTGGATTGCAGCTGTAAATTAATGCTAACGAGGCTGTTGCGCTTAATAAAGAGTTTTACGTTATATATACGGGTAGTGCTTTATATTATATTATTCACTATTAATTGTTCTTCTTTTACAGATTATTATAATATATTAATTAATAAGGCAATAATTTTTGGTCAAATACATTTAAGTACTTACATTCACCAGCGTGGAAGCATCAGGTGTGTCAACCAGGATGTCACAAGACGGTCACATTCACATAACTCTAATAATTCACCTAAATAGGTACCCACCTACTTTACAGCTGACTCGATAATAAAGAAGCAATTAGTATCTGAAATAAGTACTACTACAATTTACTAGTCGCATTTACTGGAGGCAATAAATTCACTTCCATTGCCATTTATTCTGGGAATTTATTACTGCTTTGGGGATGGGGGCCCCCGCCGAACTCTTTGAGTTGTCTGGGTTAACAGGAGTAAATGGTGACATCAGCCCCGTTTACTAGCTTAGGAGGACCATGACATCTTCCGATTTCCAGTCTATATTTTACTCTGTCTCTCCATAGCTTCTCGTCGATGTCTCTCTTCGTTCCCTATCGATTTCTTCTCTCCAAACTCTCCTTGGTCTTCCTTTTCTCCTTCTTCCTTGAGGAGTCCCATACTTGCTTTGGTAGTCGATCGTCTGGTATTCTTTGTACGTGTCCATACCATCTTAGTTGGCCTACTCTTATATCGTCAACTATAGTGTGAGTTACTCCTATGATCTCACGGATTCTGATGTTGATGATCTTCTCTGTTTTTGACTCCGAAGTCCATTTCTGTAGCTCTCAAGGTTTTCTCTGCTTTTTCTTTCAGCGGTCATACTTGTCTTATATATAATAATGCTTTTCACTATGGTGTTATATATCAGTTGTTTCTTCTTGTTCGATATGCCTCTATCCACAAAATTCCATTTAGCATACTAATTGCTCTTCTGCCTTGAAAATTTCTTTATTTGTTCTTTATTTGTTCTTTATTCTTTGTTTGAAATTGTCTTTTATACTGTCGTCCAGTGTTCCGTCGCTGGTTATCTGCGCACCTAGGTATTTATACGTACTTGTTTGTTTGTTTTATGCATTGTCCATAGTTCAGGACAAGGTCTTGCTGCTGCCAACACACTGATTTGCCGTTTTTTGTATGTTGACTTCCAAGCCCCATTTAGCATATTCTTCTATGAGCTTCCTGGTCATGTACCCAATGTCATGTTGGTCTTGTGCCATTACTATCTGGCCATCTGTAAAGCATAGTGTGTATATGATGCCGTTGTTCATTGGTATACCAATGTTTCCTCATTTTCTCTTCCACTGTTTCAATGCTTGTTCTAAGTATATTGTGAACAAGGTCGTGGATAGGCAACACCCTTTTTGAGGGTTGTTTGAGGCCTTTAATGATGCTAAAGCCCTTTGACAGTCTCTGTCCGAGCTTGATTCTTGCTGCAGCTTTTCCTATAGTCGTTTTATCTACTTAATAAATGATACACTGATGTTAGTTCTTTCAAGTGCCTCCCATAGTTTATTTTGTGGGATGCTATCGTATGCTCTTATCAAGTTGATAAAGACTAGGTATGTTTCTTCTTGATCTTCCTGCCCGGAATCCTGCTTGTTCTTCTGCTTCCATATCCCTATACTCTGAATCGATTTTACTTACCAAAGTCTTGCCATATACTTTATACAGAGTGCTCGTAACTGCTATCCCTCTATAATTGTTGCAGTTTTGTTTATCTCCTTTCTTGTGTATGGTGGATATTAATGCGGTGTTCCATTCTTCGGGGGTTGGCTTTCCATTCAAGCAGCTCTGGAATAATGTTGCAACTTCTTGGAACAGTTTTTTTGTTCCACATTTGATAAGTTCAGCTGGGATACTTCCTAGTCCTGGTGCCCTTCTATTCTTTAACGCTTTACAGGCCTTTGTTACGATCTCTAGAGTTATTCTAATTGGTGATGCGGTTGTAAGAATGTTTTCTTCGTTTCGAGTCTCCTGGGATTTGGTTCGGTGTTCTGTTAGTAACTGTTTAAAGTAATCGTTCTATTTTTCTAATATAATTGGGAATATTACTTCTTTTGTTTTCTCTTGTCTCAAGGATTTCAACTCTTTCCAGTTTTCGCTACTCTTTTGTCCTCCGATGTAGATGTTTATTTTTCTGCATCTCTTCTCTCAGGTTTCGTTTTCCTTCTAGCTGATCTTCTTCCGAACTTTTGCTTGTCCCTGTTTAAATAATATTTTATGTCCTTCTGATTTAGAGATCAGGTATGTATTGTATTTTTCTCTTTTGCCGCTTACATCCTTTTCTATTTTGCCGTCCCACCAACATGTCTTCTTCTGTTTGCTTTATTTGTATCCCAGGGCTTCTTTGGCGGCTGCATGTATACAACTTTTTATAAGTTGCTAATGTTCTTTTCGTTCATTCTGGTTTTGTCTAGATTTTGGGTACTTGGGTTACTTAGACTGTCTAAATTAAACCTTTCCTCTGTTATGTTTACCCTTTCTTCCGTGTTTGCGTCTTCCTGCTTTCCGTATTTCTGTGGGAATGCAATGTCTGCTCGAAGCACGTAGCTTCTTGGTTGTTTGGGTCCAGGTGTATTTTTGTATGTTGCGGTGTGGATAAAACCCATTCTGTATTTTGAGGCTGTTCTATTCGCATATTGAAATTAGTCTGCTGCCATTGTCGTTAAGATTCGCCGTTTTTTGTATGTTGACTTCCAAGCCCCATTTAGCATATTCTTCTATGAGCTTTCTGGTCATGTACCCAATGTCATGTTGGTCTTGTGCCATTACTATCTGGCCACCTGCAAAGCATAGTGTGTATATGATGCCGTTGTTCATTGGTATACAAATGTTTCGTCATTTTCTCTTCCACTGTTTCAATGCTTGTTCTAAGTATATTGTGAACAAGGTCGTGGATAGGCAACACCCTTGTTTGAGGCCTTTAATGATACTAAAGCTCTTTGACAGTCTCTGTCCGAGCTTGATTCTTGCTGCAGCTTTTCCTATAGTCGTTTTATCGACTTAATAAATGATACACTGATGTTAGTTCTTTCAAGTGCCTCCCATAGTTTATTTTGTGGGATGCTAACGTATGCTCTTATCAAGTCGATAAAGACTAGGTATGTTTCTTGTTGATCTTCCTGCCCGAAATCCTGCTTGTTCTTCTGCTTCCATATCCCTATACTCTAAATCAATTTTACTTACCAAAGTCTTGCCATATACTTTATACAGAGTGCTCGTAACTGCTATCCCCCTGTAATTGTCGCAGTTTTGTTTAGCTCCTTTCTGGTGTATGGTGGATATTAATGCGGTGTTCCATTCTTCGGGGGTTGGCTTTCCATTCAAGCAGCTCTGGAATAATGTTGCAACTTCTTGGAACAGTTTTTTTGTTCCACATTTGATAAGTTCAGCTGGGATACTTCCTAGTCCTGGTGCCCTTCTATTCTTTAACGCTTTACAGGCCTTTGTTACGAACTCTAGAGTTATTCTAATTGGTGATGCGGTTGTAAGAATGTTTTCTTCGTTTAGAGTCTCCTGGGATTTGGTTCGGTGTTCTGTTAGTAACTGTTTAAAGTAATCGTTCTATTTTTCTAATATAATTGGGAATATTAGTTCTTTTGTTTTCTCTTGTGTCAAAGATTTCAACTCTTTCCAGCTTTCGCTACTCTTTTGTCCTCCGATGTAGATGTTTATTTTTCTGCATCTCTTCTCTCAGGTTTCGTTTTCCTTCTAGCTGATCTTCTTCCGAACTTTTGCTTGTCCCTGTTTAAATAATATTTTATGTTCTTCTGATTTAGAGATCAGGTATGTATTGTATTTTTCTCTTTTGCCGCTTACATCCTTTTCTATTTTGCCGTCCCACCAACATGCCTTCTTCTGTTTGCTTTATTTGTATCCCAGGGCTTCTTTGGCGGCTGCATGTATACAACTTTTTATAAGTTGATAATGTTCTTTTCGTTCATTCTGGTTTTGTATAGATTTTGGGTACTTGGGTTACTTAGACTGTCTAAATTAAACCTTTCCTCTGTTATGTTTACCCTTTCTTCCGTTTTTGCGTCTTCCTGCTTTCCGTATTTCTGTGGGAATGCAATGTCTGCTCGAAGCACGTAGCTTCTTGGTTGTTTGGGTCCAGGTGTATTTTTGTATGTTGCGGTGTGGATAAAATCCATTCTGTATTTTGAGGCTGTTCTATTCGCATATTGAAATTAGTCTGCTGCCATTGTCGTTAAGTACATCTTTTCCGCCTTGGCCTGGCACTGTATCTTGTTGTCTTTTATCAGTTCTTGCGTTCGTGTCTCCCAGCATTATGATTTCTCGTGAGTTTCCCATTTTTAATACTTCACAGTTTAGTTCTTCGTTGAATTGGTCTTTTTTTGCGACAGTTGTATCATCGTCAACTAAATATATACCCAGTATTGTCACTTTTTGCCGGTGTATAGGTTCACCTTAATAATTCGCTCACTAATTGCTTCTCCATGTTGTTACAAATCTTCTGAGCTCCTTTTTCGCATTAGGATGGATACTCTTTGTTAAGTCCCTAGAGAAGTGATCATATTCGCTTAGGTTTTCCGAGTCCTGTCCTTTCTTCTTCGTTTCTGTAAAAAACTATCATATCAGCTTTGTGTTCCCTTAGTTCTGAGAGTACTTTATTCAGTTTTGCTGGACAAACCTTGAATGTTCCATGTTCCAAAATAATTCTCATTTTCCGTAGCTTTTGTCGTTTTTTGGTGCCGATCGTGTTCCGAGGCTGTTGATTGGTTCTTTTAACAGTTGAAGGTTTTCCAAGTATCGAGAAGTTAACCCGATGCCTGCTAAACCGCCTACCAGGTTCAGAGTTCTCTTCTCTTAGCTGAGCTACTTTCTCTACAGCTATGAGCCCCATCCGCCCAGCCTGTTGGTCCGCGGGTGGTATTTTATTTCCCACCTACTCGTCGGCTGTGCCGGTAAGGGCTTTCCCCTATCCGCAACCTGGGTACGCGCCCTTGTGACGCTTTTATTTTTATAATATTAATTTACTATCAAGGGTTATTGGGAATGTTAAGCACTGATTAGTTCTTGTTTGTTAATTGGAATCTCTGGAACTTACTAAAAGAAAATCGTTACTTAATACCTTACTTCAGAAAGAGCGAAAGGAGGTGAATAGTAAGTAATCGAGCAGGAGCACTAGCGGGCCGCCAGCAACAGTGAAGATGGGGTAGGTTCAATACGATATTAGTTGTATTATTTTATATCCCGATAGGCGCCACGTGATTTCCGGAAGACGCCAGGTCCTGAGAAGGATGTTATGCCGTACAGGAATATACCAATCACGAAGTATATCCCTCTTTCACTACCACTTTCCTAACTACTCTGATTTAAATTTACTTTTAATAAAAAAAATGAAAATAAGAAACTATAAATCTCAATTATCTGCACCAGTCAAAATCCGCATGAAATTAAAGCAAAATTGTTTGAGGACAAATAACACTGTTTCTATTGATAGATTGGTTAACAAATTAAGGAAAGGCAATTCAAATAAAATTCGAAACGCTATAAAGCAATTAAACACAAAATTTAAGGTAATTGCAATATTCTCGAATATATGGTGAAGGAACTTTATGTATTAATGAATATGAATTATTACAAATCAATACGGCTCTCAATAATCAACTAATTAGGGACGGAGCTCAGGGTTTATGGCCATAAACTTACACAGGGTAGCTTACCAACTAATGACTAACGCTGTAATGTTAGAGTGATTATTGAATACCTGATCAAATCTAACTTTAAATACCTGAAAATTGAAATTTACTTAATAACGATAAATACTAAAGTGAGGAATCACGAGCCCTCAATATCTGTCCTCAAAATTACACAACACAATACGGTACAAGACATAAAGGGTGCGGTACATAAAAGATTCGTAACTGTACAGACGTAGTGCTGTCCAATACCTAGCAAAAGTTAATTATTTATAAATAAATTAAAGTGTGTGTGAAGCACAAACAAATTGAAGATCTGAGAGAACTTACTACTCAGTAAATTGTCATAAAAATTGATCAAAAAAAATTAACAAGAATCGCTTACTTGGGGCCTCAATACTATCAAAAAAAATACTACTTTAAATTGTTATGGTGACGGCAAGAAGTAAAGTTCATAATTAAAAAAAATTGATAAGATAGAAAAAGTTACGTTAGTCGGTTCAACGCTCAGCCACTATCGTCGCTCATTTACAACATAACAAATTGGAAAGCTCTCACTCTAAACTATCCCCTTATCGCGGATCAGGGTGGTCCTGAAGAGCAGCTATCCGAAGGTCTCTGATGAGGAGCAGGCCTCCAGGAACGGCGTCGATGTTCCAAAAAATGCGCCGACAAGGCACGTGGACGGCGGAAGAACGTCAGACGTAGAAGCCCGTTAATAAAAAAACGTGGACGTAGCAGAAGCCCGTCACAACAATAAAACCCCTATAGAAACACGTGAATTAGCACGGAAAACTACAAAATATTCCATTAAATGGAGCTACACATACCTGCAAGGTTGACAAACGGGGCAAGGTGATGACGTTGGCGGCGTGGCTTGCTTTTTATCCCTCCAAGAGGTAAAGGTAGAGCGGCGAAAATCGACAATAATCCTCTCCACGAGGATCCGGAAAAACTTCAAAAAGCAACTACCATTTGGAATATGCCCTGGTCTTGAGCCTCCAAAGCGTATTGAGATGAAAATCACTCAAAGTAGACCACGAGGACATTTGCAAATCACGGCCAGCACGACGGGATTCTGGCTCACGCACCAGAAGTCAGAATCAAAAACTCCAAAAGTCAATGTCCTGCCCTTTTATACCCACGAGTGACCTTCAAAACCCTTCCGCAATGATGCCCAAAATGCCAAAGACAAATATGACGTCACGAAGAGTAGCCGAAAACAAACAGCTGAAAATAGAAAAAAAAAGGAGACAGAAGAAATGCGGAACAGCAAAACAGGAAGAAGTATCCCATTAGTAATGGCCAATTAGTCCAACCTCAAGGAAAGTAACATCAATCTCCACGAAATCAAAACTGACAATAAGTACCTTTTAGTACTCTGGTGACGTCAGAATACGGTATGGGAGAATTGGACGATGACAGACGGCGTCATCCATCGAAGGGAACGCTGTCGGGAGCTTCGCCGATATCGCTCGGAATATGAGTCTCTCTCGCTCTAGCTCGCTAAGATGTGGGAAGATGGTCTATGTCCGGATGTAATTACCGAACTTCGCAATTGTCACTAATGAGGGATGGCGAAGTGACAGTGACACTATTTGGCAATTTTGCACGATTTTATTACTTAACCCCACTTCCAAACATCGTAACATAAACATAAGCAAACGAACCCCCAATCAAAATTTACAGAAAACCTACAATAACGATGGAAACACACACTCCTGGCCGATTGGCCATGGCAATTTCACCACAATCCTCCGATCCTCCAAGTCCAGGAAAACAATAAAAATAGAGGTATGTACCATCATGAAAGGGTCCCCAAACGGGAAAACTCAGCTTGAAATTCCAGCTAACAGGCGACACCTTCCACTTATAAAACAATGTGAGCTAATGCCGGGCTGTCCACACTCTTCTCAACCCAGAAAGGTAAACTCAGGCATCATGAAACAGAACTTAATAGAAGGCAATACATTCTCAGTCAAAAAGGGCAGATAACCAAGGTGATAATGGAATTTACTGAACTAGGTACACAATAAAACTCTGACCTAATGGGCGAAAACCATAATTACCCCAAATAAGGTAAGTGCATAAATTTCACAATGTTACACCCTTTAGGGGTTACAGGCTCCTCCGAGGGCCCATACAAACACCGGTCATATATAAGTTTGGTTTACATAAATTTGTGAAAGTTATTGAGAATAATAAATAATTAAAATGTGAGTGATTTATGGCGCACTTGGTGTAGAAGTTCTCAGTCTTAAGTGTGGTGATCTACAGTTCAATAAGGAACGGATCCACCTGGGATTTCCGCTTTGGGATCCACTTATTTCCGAGGTAGACTATATAGAATTGTGTCTGGAAGTTGTCTCGAAGCTGGGCAGAAAGGCCGGTAGTTGGTGCAGCAGGTCAATTGTCAGCAAAAAACACAACTTGAACTCACAAACTCTGCATTTATTTTAGTAAGGTATTTTTAACACGTTTTTAATGTAATATTTTTTACATTTTTATTCGACTCTTTCACACACAACAACTACATCTATAAAACCCGGTTTACACTAGATAAAGGTAAGTATTGTGGGCTGCATAGCCAATAGGTAGAATGTATCCCTAATATTGGTACATTTCAACAGTTGGGACAGTCCACTTTAGATCAGCAGCCCTTTGGGGAGTTCACTCGAGTAGAGGTGCTCCGGAGGGTAGCAGAGGTAAGAAGTTTGTTTACTTAGCAGCAGCTGAGACTTATCATCATCTTAACACTGCAGGTTACATTAAAGCAGCATACGACAAACCGAATAAAATTGAAGACTGCTCCTAATAATTTTGGTTTTTACATGCGCGGAGCGAAAAAGGTATAACTCAGCAAGCCAGCGAAGAGCTATCAGCCTCCAAAAAAAAACCTAACGACCAGATTTCAAATCCTTACAAAAAAACAGAAGAGTGAGGTTGTTGCAGAAGTTACTGTAGGTAAAAATTTGTTCTAAACTTATTGTTAGTGCCTTTCCTATTGGTAGTACTTTGTGAGGTCACACATATTAACTGTTATTTAAGGCCAGGATGTCGAGTTTGATGTATTCCTATTGTTTTGATTTTGTGAACCCATGGAAAGAAGCTCGGAAATTGGGGGTGGATAACCTAATTATTTATTTTAAATAAGTTTGATATTTTCAACTTGTCAATCAATTAGAGATTAGATATATTGTCACAAAAAAGCAAAAAGACCTAAAATTGCAGGATTCTTAGAAATGGTCGGCCAATGACCGGTTAAGTAACCAAGCACTGTTGACCAAAATTTAGAACTTAAACCTTGCAAATTTGTTCGACATGTGTAAACATCGAACAGCTCATGGACGTCATGGAAAAGAAGGTTGCAATCGTTTGGAAAAAATGAGCTGACACGGCAGTGTTAGTCTGGGTTCTCACGAGGACGGTTCGGTTTTGGAGGGACTCATGAGGAGTCGGTGCAGGGAACCGCGTTGGGGCTAGTCGGATGTCGACATTACGCCGGAAGGTCGAACGACCACCATCAGGTACCAACCCATTGTTTTAAAAGTAGAAAAAGGAGTTGTTTTTGGGGGGCTCATGAATGAAGTCTAGTTTGGGGATTCGCTCGTTGGCTTGCACATAGGCAAGTCTCCAAGATTTGAAGTTCGGGTTGATCCTTTTGGGGGCGTTACGTCAGATAGACAAACGACCACCCATCGAAGAGTTATTAAGTGTTTTTCTCAAATTTGTTATCGTCCCAGTACAAGGAAGAAACCCTCGTTGTCCTAAAAGAAGCCACTGGTACGCATAGGTCGCCTAGTACTCCCGAGGTACATTAAATTGGTTGACAGGATACGGTCCTCCTCTACATTTAACTTAGGTAAGACCCATTTGTTATAACGGTGTTTGTCTTCATATTAGTGATTTTCTTAAAGTACTTAGGGTAATTTTAAGGCATAGAAAATAGAAGTTTACTTGAATCCCATCTTCTTATTTTAAATACAAACCCCCTAGTTTTTGAAAGCCCCATTCAGTGAGTAAATCAGCATAGGACCTCAGATCAACAGTAAACACACTTGATCCCTGGGACGTCTCATTTTGGTCCCTCACATCTCAGATGGGATATTAAATTATGGAACGTCCAACATATGTTCATCGGATATCAGATATGGGACCAATATTAATATATCCTGTAAAGGACGTCCCTGAGATGTAATAATTATGACAAATCCAGGACCAAAATGGGAATGTCTTGAGAACGTCCTTAGGATACCACAAAATTTACAAACTACGCCAATTTTTTTATCACCAATCTTTGTGGGGTGGATGACGTTTTCATTTTCATTAAGATGTGTTTGGACGTAATTCGGATGATGACATTTAACGAATTGTCAATAGGGTAATATGAAAGTGATCGACCCAAATTTGTCTACGCTTGCGACAACCTTCGTAGCTCCAAGCGAGGCTTGGACTCGCATGCGAGAGATCCCGACAACCCGATCTGTTTCAAAAGTACGTCCTAGATTCATAATAGGGACGTTATGGGATCATACGGGATATCCCAGGGACATCAATAATATCCCGTATCGATGTACTGGGTACGTCTTAGGAACCAACTTGTGTTTAGTGGGCGGTGAGTAGATGGTAATCGATAGGTGAAGATATCCAAAACGGACAAGAGGGTCTTTGGGACAAGGAATTAACTATACAGAATATACAGAATGGAAAATGCAACTAAAGAGTCAGGAAAAGTGGTCAAGTCATATATTCCATTAACGAAAATACAAGTTTGGTATGACACGAATTTTGGATATCTGCAACCTCTGTCAACATTTTATATCTTGCAGCCTATACTTGATGACCTGTAACTTTGAATTTATTTTGTATATAACTATTTTGTCACGGCGAATGGTCTGATGGAAGATTGGCTGCAGCTAGCGACATTCATTAAACTTAATGGGAAAAATAGGATAACGACTAGAATTAGACATAGATAGGCCAAAGTGTGGAAAGTGAAAACAAGGAACTTCAGGATACAGATGGAAAAAAATATATTGAGTGACCTTAGAAGTAAAACATGCGAAGTGCTAAATAGGATCATCATATCAAAAAGTAAAAAAAAGAAAAACTTAAATATAAATTTAAATTTTTTTGGTGAACTGGGACTTGTTTAAAATAGAATTAGATAAGTATAGAGCAGAATAAATAAAGGATTGTGAACAAAAAAATCGACTTGCCTAACGAATTCTCGATAAGATGGTGAACAGATGGTAATCGATAGATGAAGATGTCCAAAACGGACAAGAGGGCCTTTTGGTCCAAGTACTTAATTGCAAATAATAGGAAATGCAGCTAAAGGGTCAGAGAAAATGGTCAAGAAATAAGTGCAGATATGATAGAAGTGCGGAAAGAATTCACGACAAAACAGGAGATTAAAACAATGACGAACAAAAGTCAGAGAAAAACATAGAGCAACTGATAAAGTTCAAATATGGTACAACAGCGAATGAATGAACACAAATGAAAAATCAGGAGGAAGAAATAATAACCTAACGAAAATAGAAATTAAATTATGGGTATTGAGTCGACACAACTCTCTACCTTGGACGAGGAAGCAAGAACAGCCACAGAATATGAAATGAGAAGAGAGGAGGGGAGGGTATTATAACATCTATATAAAAAGTGCATAATTTAATAAAGTAGGAGATATATGGCTGAGTCATTTGTTATCTTTACGGAGAGACTGCTAGAGATTTGATGTTTGAACTCGTGTATTCCCGTAAGAAAATTTAACGTCCATTGGGCAGAAAATCATACCAAATGGTTGATACGGAAAAAGAGTTTCTTAATACTATCTTTAGACTCTATCCACTTTCAAAGGTTACCTACCAACCATGACCTGTCAACTATCACCTCTTACTTCGAAGTTAGCCCGAAAACAATCAAATACGTTAAATTTAGTAACAAAACTAATTGAAATAAAATTCATTACATTCAAAGTCGTTTAAAGTTCACTTTTAAATACATTATTTTGATTTTTTCCTGCCTAATAAACCCACGAAAAGAAGGGCTACCTGAGCCGCCTAGTAAGTCTACAAAAAAGAAGAAGCAATAAAAGTAGGTGTACTTGGAGCCTGAATCTTTGTTGGACCTAAAAAGGAACAGAACTATCTTAGAAACTTCAGTAAAAGAAAGTTGTGCAACAAAAAAGGTTGCCGAAGAAAGTCAGAAGCACATGCTGAAGCTTCCAGAGGCAAAACTGACCCGTCTGTCCCCAAGATTTGAGTTGGGGTCCAAACTGGAACTTGTGTACAAGAAAGGTTAATTCTAAAGAATGAGAGAAAGAGGAAGATTGAGCAGCAGCTGGAGTGGAGTCTGAGGACGGCCGGTTATGTGTTGCCTCTGACCAAGCCTCCCTCCCAGCTCTCTTCTTAGCTCGTTTTTCTTTCTTTCTTTTTGTTCTATTTCTATGCTCTTTTCTTGTTTCCTTCCTTCGCCCTAACTCGGCTGCAGAGACGGTCGCGGGATCATCTTGGTGTTCCGTCCTGGAAGAAGTGTCTTTTGTGGTGTCAGGATTTCCCTCTAGTATTAAGTAAAAAAGGTGGGAGCATCAGTAAGGACAGAAAGTAGTTTGATGATTTCAGTGTTTAAAAACCACCCAAACAACACATACATGTCCAATGGATATACAATTTTAATCCAAATTAGGTCCAAATGTCCATGGACACATTCTGGACATCACTTGTCTATATTCTTGTCTATAGTCAAGCCAATCCGAATTGATGTGTCTGGAAAGCGCTAAAATGTCCTAATAAAGTTCATGTAATTAGGCAGTCCAAGAACCTGTCGAAGTCATCTGTGGAGATTTTTGTTATGACAAATAACTCTTGTTTATCATTTCTTTTTATGAGGTTTTGTACATTTTTGATTAATATAACCACAAAAAAGATCTAAAAAGTTGAAAAAAACTGGACTGAAAACGTACAACCCCACAAAAAAAGCAATGATAAACAAGGGTTGCTTGCACTAACAAAAATTTCCACAGATGACTTTGACAGGTCATTGTGGCTTTGACAGGTCTGATGGATATTTTCACGTTAAACAAAAATGATCCAGCTGAGAGAAAAAACGTTAACACTAGGATGTCTTTTGGATAATAAATAGACATGTCCATCAAATGTAGAAATGTGTGTCTTCTATTGGACAGTCTTTGGATTAATTTGGGCTCTTAAAGGTATATCTATTGGACATACGGATTTACAAAAATATTAGTCCATTGAACGTCCATAGGATAAGGTTGTGCTCTTTGGGCAGTTTCCTGCTTTTGTAATAAGTGTATATTCGAACGTCGACCAAAGCCTATACGGAAAGTGCAAACCCTTTTTTCTTCTTCCAACGATTTAAGTTCTACAGCTTTTTCAAAATAAAAAATTAAGGTTTTTAGGTCAAATTTTCTCAAAAGCGGGTGACCTTAGCAGTAGGTTTAGAAATAAAAATTTATATGACAGAAGTGAAATAGAATTAAAAATAAAAAGACAAAATTTGGAATCAAGGTTATGAGTATTTTAATTGAAAATGGCTTAAACGAGAGTGGCTATATTGAGAGTGTGGTTATAAGAATTTGTCCGCCATCTTTTTTGAAAATTAACATTGGCTCTTGTGGGCGAAAGCATCAAAATAATTTTTTGCAGAAAAACGGTGAAATGTAGAGTGTCGGTCTTACCTTTATACCAATATGTGAACGCTTTACTCCAAGACACATTACGAGCAATTGACAATTTTTCAAGAACTCACAAATTTTGTAAATCTTGCTTTTAAATTTGAGATTAGTTTTGAATATCCCGTCAACTCCGTATTTGACGTAAAGTTCGAAAGAGGGATGTCACTCATAGATGGATATCCGAGAGTACACAAGTACACTCGAAGAAATATTAACGTTTTCGAATGGCGACTCTGAGAGTACTCTCATCCCTTGTTTTTTCAATCAGAAGTGATTGATGGCAATACTCTCAGAGCGTCGCACTAGGCAAAAAACATGGCGGCAGCAATAGAAAAAGATACCTCCTTATACTCTGTACTAAAAGTGTTGCCACTTTGAAAATACCTTAGATTAGTTGCCTTCACCGATTTTAGTACAGTACCGAATTTTCAGACTGTGCCTATAGTTTTTCTATAATCGATCGATGAATGTCCCTTCGGATTACTTTGCATATTTTGTGGTTTTTATCTGGAACATACTGAACTCTAACTAAATTAGTAACCTAAACTCTGTGGAGTTGCAGGTATCATAGAAAGAAAAGAGCTTTTTTTTATCGGGAAGACAGAATTATTTCCTTAATGTTGTTTTGCACATTAAACCGAAATTGTTTTTTGAAACCCACTGTCGAGCTTACTTCCGCCGGGAGAACAATACGGGACCTTTGGGAAAAAGGGAAAACTACGTTAGCGAATCGGCTGTGAGATTAATGGCCGTGGAAATGGAAATTTTAGCAACGAGGTTGCGATATAACAGTAAATTAATCTCAACGCTTTGGATCCCCAATCAACGCGCAACGGTACAAAATAACTCAGTCCGGCACTGGTTTGCTTTATGACGCGTTATTGTTTGCTTTGACTATACATTTATTATTAAAAATAGACAATGATTTCGCTTGAATGGACTGGATGTAGTTATTTTCCATCTAGCAGTCTCAAAGGAGTTACAAAAAAATCAATTTTCCGGAAACCCAACAACCATATCTTCTTATCTGGAAAACGCGCCTTTGCTTTCTCTAGCTGTTCTGCCGGCGCTTTTAGTGGAGGGTCGTAATTCTTACTTTTCCAGAGAACTGGCATAATACGTCCCAGTTTAGAAACATTTTATGGTTATTATGCAGAAGATACGTCGGAGAAAAGAGCCGAATTAGATACAAGTAATAAAAGGGCGTTCAGGTGCTTTTATATCCAAGTGAAATATCGCAGCGAAGTTTTAAATTTCTTTTGTACCAAACTGTCTCAAAGTCAAAAGTTGATGTTATCTCCATAATTTATATCTCCAGAGCAATCAATTCCAGGCAGGTTTCAATTAAAAATTGCTACGGAGAATTATACTTGCAGTCGTTAAACAAAGTTAATCCGTGTCTCAGTGGCTGCGCTCTCGGGGTCCAGAATGAAGGCTAATCTACTTAAAAGTCGCCCTTCGTCCCCGAGCTTTACCCTTTTACGTAACTTCGATAAAAACTTAATTGTTACTTTAATCCTCGGAGGCCTGGATTCGTCACGTTTAGCCAACAGACCGAAATCCGACGGGGGAAGAATTAAGGGTTTTCCGCGACCGTCATGGTTTCCGTGGAATTAATTTGACCCTTTTTCGTTGGATGGTAATTGGGTGGTATTAAATTATATGGAATGCAAAAAGAAACAGTAGTTTTTCCAACTATTTTCTACACTAAATATTTCCATAAAACTAAACCGCTAAACTTTGATCCTCCAATCTTCGAACCATTTTTGTTCAAACTTTTAATGTCTATCTGTACCTGGATTTAGGCTTTTTAAAAGTTGTGTTATTCTGAAGAGTCATACTTTATAATGGACTGCTCTTTTTATTACATACCTCTAGTACGACACTGGCCGACGAATGCTTGAAATTTAATCCTTAAAAATGCGCCGTTAATATTTTGGCAGTAATATCGCCAGTTTGACTGCTGTACCTTTTCAAGTTCAAATTGGCGTTCATCACACCCACATAGCAAATTGATATCCACTGGATATTCAATCGACATACAGTTGAGGACATGGGTATCCTCAATGATATCCATTGGACAACCACCCAATATCTATTGTACATCCAGCGGATGTACATTTGTCGCCCGATCCAACATCCAATGGACTTCCATTATGTACATCCATTGGATGTTCAAAAAATACTACTGAGATCCATTGAACATCCAATGGACATTCAGTGGATGTCTATGAAAATACGGAACTGGACATTCGCTTCTTTTTAGTTCTGCTATATTGTCACAAAGAAGCAAAAAGACATAAAATTGCAGCGTCCTTAGAAATGGTCGGCCGATGACCGGTTTAGTAACCAAGGAATAGTTGACCCAAATTTATAAATCATAGATCGTAAATTTGTTCAACAACTGGTTACTTCGAACCGCTGATTGACGTCATGGAAAAGAACGATGCAATGCATTGGAAAAAAGTGCTGACGAAAAGAGAAGTAAGCTCGAGGATTTTTTGAGCCAGCAAGGAGGACTTGCTCGGTGGCTTGCACGTAGGCAAGACTCCAAGATTCTTTTGAAGTTCGGGTTGATCCTTTTGGGGGCGTTACGTCAGATAGACGAACGACCACCCGTCGAAGAGTAATTAAGTGTTTTCCAAAATTGGTTATCGTCCGAGTACAAGGAAGAAAGTTGCCCTAGAAGTCCTTGCTGTCCTAAGAGAAGCCACGGGTACGCATAGGAGTACCCCTGAAGTACGTTAAATTGGTTGGCACGATACGGTCCTCCTCTACACTTGACCTAGGTAAGACCCTTTTGTTATAACGGTGTTTGGTTTCATATTAGTCATTTCAGTTAAGTAGTTAGGGTAATTTTAAGGCACAGAAAATAGAAGTTTACTTGAATCCCCATCTTCTTATTTTTAAATATATACCCCCATATTTTCATTTTCGTGACATGGTGGAGAGCGCAAACCGAAGGCAAATATGCTGACTTGTTATTTTATTTGTGTTTTTATTAATTTAATACGAACCAGGGTCAAGTAACTTCTATGAACTACTGCCTTATAATTTAATTAGGTCAGATTTCCTCAGGTCAACACTCTTTGTAGAAATTTTGCGAACATTTTTAAAAGTCGTAAAAGGTGGTAATTTATTTTTTTTTCTTTTGAGGCAGGCCTATTGTTTTAGTTACTGCGAAAAACTACTAAGAACAGAGTAATCATACTCCACTTAGAATTTGGGTATTGAACAATAACGAGTTCTAAAGAAAATTCTTGGAATCCTATTAGAGGTGTGGTCTCGCTTTAGTACTTTTTTTATATAATATAGGAGAATAGAATATTTTTATTGGTTGTAGGGCGTCAGCTAGATAACTCAGCTTTGCAGGGATAGGAATATTTTTTATTGAAAAGCGTACCAGTAATTATTATTAAAAGTTGCGCAATGTCATCAGTAAAGTAGTAGGAAGGAACACCATTGTTTCTGAAAACGAATTTAGAAAGAAAATTTTAGTGTGGTAAAGAGCGCGATATTTCGATACATTTTACCATCATTTTTGCTTTTGATTTGATTTTATGTAAATGATAGAAATACCAGTAAAATAGGATAAAAACTTAAAAAGAAAAAAAAAGCGAAGGGGTGCCGATAAAATAAGGTATCGAGCATGATCAAATTCAAAACAGGTAGACTAGTGAAGGAGAAAAAGCGGGGATAGTATAGTAATTGGACTAGTTATGAACTTTAAATTGGAAGATTAACATTAATAAAAAAGGCGCTCCACAGGGAGATTTAGATAGAGTTAGGCAAACAAAATGAGCTAACACTGCGCTGACTATAGCCTCAGGCGAGTATCATAGAAGGTTAGGCTTAGGCTTCGGACTAGATAGATATTTAAGGAAAAATAACTAAATTAGGAAAAGTTAAGTAATCCAGAGGACAAACAATTTGCTAAATATAAGTTACAAAATCAAACCCCACCAAAAATAGATCGCTGAAATAGGTTAAAGATATACCCAAAACGAACTCAGAGGCGAATCCGGGACCAGAAGTTAGAGAACAGAAAAAAAAGAGGTAACATTTATACACATACATATTAATCGTTAAAATAAATTATACACTTTGGGTATGCTATCTTTGAATTAAAAGTCACATCAAAAAACACAAAAATTCTGTGTCTCCTAGTCTTGTGCTAGCAAAATTAGAGGTTTTTTAGTACGTTTTGCTACATTATTCTAATCAAGAAAAGACTTATTTCGGTTTAAATTGGCTTCTATTGAACAGTTAGGGCATAACTAGTAGGTAACACGTTAGATATTTATTTTTCAAAATCAAGAACTTTGCTGGAAAATTGCATATTATCATTTAAACATTAAAATCTACATACATTTCATTAAAGGAAATTCGGTTGTTTAACTGCTGACATTCAGTTACAAAATCCACTGAAAAAACATCAGAATTCTCTGGTTTTCAAATCCGTGTTAGATTCCTACCAAAAAAAAATTTCTACTTTTTTATTGACTTTATACAACTTAAAAGTGGCCAAAACTGACTACCAAAGCTTTTGCTTAGAGATAAGCCATCAATATTGATTACTAAATTGATTGATGTGTTTTTTGGATAGATAAAAAATTTGATTGATTTTACACCAAAATAAACAAAATTATTTGACGTTTTGTAGAGTAAAAAAATTAAAATTTGAAGTTCCTTAAAACAAAATGCATTAAGATTAGGTCGAAAGTTCGCTAAAAATGACTCAAAGCGTCCAAAAATGCAAGTTTTCATGCTTCTGAAGAAATTCAATTTTATGACAAAATCAGGCAAAACTGATTAAATCTTCTGATTTGTTGTTTTTAGTAAAGTTACATTTTGGTGCAAAATAATTGAAGTTCGACTGAAAACGTGTCACAATGCAAGTTTGGTCTTTTTCGAAAAAGTCAGATCAGAATTAGGGCCAAAAACCCGTTAGAAATGACTCAAAACTATAAAAAATGCAAATTTGAAGTTTATAAAAAATTAGTGCAAGATTAGGGCAAAATTTAGTTAAAAAATGACTGAAAGCGTCTAAAAATGCAAGTTTTCATGTTTTTGAAAAAACTCAATTTTATGACAAAATCAGTCAAAACTGATTGTAGCTTCTAATCAGTTTTGACTGTTAGGACTTGTTAGGACTTATAGGGTTTAAAAATCCAATTTTTCATATTTTTGAAGAAATTCAATTTTATGACAAAATCAGGCAAAACTGATTAAACTCTTCTTATTTGTTGTTTTTTGTAAAGTTACATTTTAGTCCAAAATAATTGAAATTTGACTGAAGAAACGACTTAAAACTACAAAAAGAGCAAATTTGGGGTTTAAAAAAAAATAGTTCAAGATTAGAGCAAAAATTGGTTAAAAATGACTTACAGGGCCTAAAAATCCAAGTTTTCATATTTTTGATGAAATTTTATAACAAAATCAGCCAAAACTGATTAAACTTTTCCTATTTGTTGTTTTTCGTAAAGTTACATTTTTAGTGCAAAATAATTGAATGAAAACGCCTCAAAATGCAAATTTGGGATTTTTAAAAAAATGTGTTCAAGATTAGGGCAAAAATTTGTTAAAAATGACTTAAAGCGTCTAAAAATGCAAGTTTTTATGTTTTTGAAGACATTCACTTTTATGACAAAATCATGCAAAACTGCTTAAACTCTTCTATTTTATTATTTTTGCCAGAGGTACATTTTTGGTCCAAAATAATTAAAATTCGAGTGAAAACATCTCAAAATGCAAGTTTGGTGTTTTTCGAAAAATTCAGGTAAGAATTGAGGCCAAAAATCAGAAATTACTTAAAACAACAAAAAGAGCAAATTTGGGGTTTAAAAAAAATTGTTCAAGATTAGAGCAAAAATTGGTTAAAAATTACTTAAAGGGTCTAACAATCCAACTTTTCATATTTTTGTTCAAATTTTATGACAAAATCAGGCAAAACTGAATAAACTTTTCTTATTTGTTGTTTTTCGTAAAGTTACATTTTTAGTCCAAAATAATTGAATGAAAACGCCTCACAATGCAAATTTGGGATTTTTAAAAAAAATAGTTTAAGATTAGGCAAAAATTGGTTAAAAATGACTTGAAGCGTCTAAAAATGCAAGTTTTCATGTTTTTGAACACATTCGCTTTTATGACAAAATCAGGCAAAGCTGTTTAAACTTTTCTATTTTGTTATTTTTGGCCAAGTTACATTCTTGGTCCAAAATAATTTAAATTCGACTGAAAACGTCTCAAAATGCAAGTTTGGTGTTTTTCGAAAAAGTCAGGAAAGAAATAGGGCCAAAAATCAGTTAAAACAGTCACACTTAAAACTACAAAAAATGCAAATTTGGAGTTTTACAAAAAAAATAGATCAAGATTACGGCGAAAATTGGTTAAAAACGACTCAAAGCTTCTAAAAATGTAATATCATGACTTTGAAGAAATTAAATTTTATGACAAAATCAGTCAAAACTGATAAAATCTTCTAATTTGTGGTTTTTGGTAAACTTACATTTTTCGCACAAAATAATTGAAATTTGACAAAAAACGTCTCAAAATGCAAGTGTGGTGTTTTTTCGCAAAAGTAAGGTAAGAATTGAGGCCAAAAATCAGTTAGAAAAGACTTAAAACTACAAAAGGAGCAAATTTGGGGTTTAAAAAAAAATTGTTCAAGATTAGAGCAAAAATTGGTTAAAAATGACTTAAAGGGCCTAAAAATCCAAGTTTTCATATTTTTGATGAAATTTTATAACAAAATCAGGCAAAACTGATTAAACTTTTCTTATTTGTTGTTTTTCGTAAAGTTACATTTTTAGTGCAAAATAATTGAATGAAAACGCCTCAAAATGCAAATTTGGGATTTTTAAAAAAATGTGTTCAAGATTAGGGCAAAAATTTGCTAAAAATGACTTAAAGCGTCTAAAAATGCAAGTTTACATGTTTTTGAAGCCAGTTTTCATGTTTTTGAAGACATTCACTTTTATGGCAAAATCAGGCAAAACTGCTTAAACTCTTCTATTTTATTATTTTTGGCAAAGTTACATTTTTGGTCCAAAATAATTAAAATTCGAGTGAAAACATCTCAAAATGCAAGTTTGGTGTTTTTCGAAAAAGTCAGGTAAGAATTGAGGCCAAAAATCAGAAATTACTTAAAACAACAAAAAGAGCAAATTTGGGGTTTAAAAAAAATTGTTCAAGATTAGAGCAAAAATTGGTTAAAAATTACTTAAAGGGTCTAACAATCCAACTTTTCATATTTTTGTTCAAATTTTATTAAAAAATCAGGCAAAACTGATTAAACTCTTCTTATTTGTTGTTTTTCGTAAAGTTACATTTTTAGTCCAAAATAATTGACTAAAAACGCCTCAAAATGCAAATATGGGATTTTTAAAAAAATTAGTTTAAGATTAGGGCAAAAATTGATTAAAAATGACTTGAAGCGTCTAAAAATGCAAGTTTTCATGTTTTTAAAGGCATTCACTTGTATGACAAAATCAGGCAAAACTACTTTATCGAGCAC